>CAUYSK010098772.1:0-14690 GCA_963575035.1 Avahi laniger
AAATATTTTCATGAGCTTCATCTTTCTTGTTTTCCAGCTTTATTGAGAGGAAGCTGGCAAACAAAATTGTATCTATTGAACAACGTGATGACTTAATGCACATATGTTGCGGAGTGATTACCGCAATCAAGCTAGCACATCCATCGCCTCACGTGGTTACCTTTTATTCCACGAGCTTGTTTCTTAGTCACAATCCTTTCATGACCTCATTTTTATTTATTTATTTTTTTTGAGACAAAATCTCGCTCTGTTGCCCGGGCTAGAGTGCCCTGGCGTCAGCCTAGCTCACAGTAACCTCAAACTCCTGGGCTCAAGCAATTCTACTGCCTCAGCCTCCCAAGTAGCTGGGACTACAGACATGCGCCACCATGCCCAGTTAATTTTTTCTATATATTTTTAGTTGTCCAGCTAATTTCTTTCTATTTTTAGTAGAGACGGGGTCTCGTTCTTGCTCAGGCTGGTCTCGAACTCCTGAGCTCAAACAATCCGCCCGCCTCGGCCTCCCAGAGTGCTAGGATTACAGGCGTGAGCCATCGTGCCCGGCCATGACTTCATTTTTATTAGAAGCGTGGTTCCTATTATGGGGCGATATTATCACTTATTTAATCAGTTGTTTCTTGTCAAAAGTCTCCCGTCCAAACACTAACCAGGCCCAACCCTGCTTAGCTTCCAAGATCAGACGAGATCAGGCACGTTCAGGGTAGCATGGCCGTAGACAATGAATTGTTTCTTGTTGAAAGTCTAGGAAATATCCCATTTTTCACCATTGTTATCCATGCTACTTAGGAACTTTCTTGTAGCCAAATCTGCCCTGTTGACCATGATTGTTTTCTGAGGATAAATGTGCAGAAATAGAATTATTGCTTCAAAGGCAATGTGATAGAATGTGATTGCAGGAGTTACGGTCTCACCTACCTTCTGAACTTCAGTTTCCTCATCTGTACAATGATCCTTCAGAGGGTTGCAGGAGATGTTTATAAGATGACATGAGGCCAGGCACGGTGGCTCACACCTGGAATCCCAGCACTCTGGGAGGCCAAGGCAGGAGGATCTCTTGAGACCAGGAGTTCAAGTCCAGCCTCGGTGACATAGCAACACCCCATCTGTACAAAAAATAAAGAATAAAAATAAATGACATGTATAAATGTCTTAGCCTAGTGTCTGGCACATCCTAGAATTCACTAAAGTGAGATGTTCACGTTGCTATACACATATTTTGGGGAGACGAGGTCTCACTATGTTGCCCAGGCTGGACTGGAACTCCTGGGCTCAAGTGATCCTCCTGCCTTGGCCTCCTGAGTAGCTAGGACTACAGGCACATGCCACCACAACTGGCTACTACGCGCATTTTTAAAACATCACTAGGCCAGGCGCAGTGGCGCATGCCTGTAATCCCAGCTCTCTGGGAGGCCGAGGCGGGCGGATTGTTTGAGCTCAGGAGTTTGAGACCAGCCTGAGCAAGAGCGAGAGACCGTCTCTACTAAAAATAGAAAGAAATTAATTGGACAACTAAAAATATATAGAAAAAATTAGCCAGGCATGGTAGCACATGCCTGTAGTCCCAGCTACTCGGGAGGCTGAGGCAGGAGGATCGCTTGAGCCCAGGAATTGGAGGTTGCTGTGAGCTAGGACGACGCCACGGCACTCTAGCCCAGGCAACACAGTGAGACTCTGTCTCAAAAAAAAAAAAATCGCTAAGTCTGCCCGTTGCTTTTCTTACCAGCCATCGAAACTCGAGTGGTTACAGACAATTGCTCTGAAGAAAAGAAGACATTCAACTTGAAGTCCCAGATGAACTCACTGGACATCCACTGCAAAGACATTGTCCAGGGAAACATACAAGGTACATGTGACAGCTGCCTTCAGAATCCTTCACGCAGAGCAATATCGTTGTGTGAGTCCTAGGGACACGTGCCCGGTAGGCTCCTCCCCTAATGTGTTTGTTACCCTCGGACTGTGTCATGTGGGTTTTGTCCTTTAAAAAACAAATGACATCCTCCCAAAGTGGAGGATTTCTGTTCTTCGGCATGGAAGAGACTTCTTTGCAGTTTGGGGGTGTCTCAGTTTGGGTTCACCCAGAAGCAGACTGTGGAACAAGTGTCAGGAATTTATTTGGGAGGTTATCCTAGGAAACGTCAGTGGCAATATTCATCAGGGTTCTCTAGGTGGTCCCCACCCTTTTTGGCACCAGGCACCATTTTCATAGAAGATAATTTTTTCACAGACTGGTGGGGGGGGATGGTTTCAGGATGATTCAAGCACATTACATTTATTGTGCACTTTGTTTCTATTGTTATTACGTTGTAATATATAATGAAATAATTAAACAACTCACCATAGGTTGGGGACCCCTGCTCTATAGAAACGAAACTGGAGTCAGAATTCCCTCTTCCTCAAGAAACCTCAATCTGTTTTCTCTTAAAACCTTCAACACACGGGGAGCACTAAAGGGAGGGAAGGGCATGCCTTTATTTTGAGAATTTTTTAAAAATAAGGGGACAAGAGAAATTCGATTGTATTTAAAGCAGAGTTAGAGTTCAGAGAGGACATGATAGAAGATGCAGGGCATAGAAGTTCTTACTAATGAACAAGACTTTCTATCTCAGGGAGAATGATTAATTGAAAATAAGTCTTTGTCTTTCTGAATAAACTGGTTCTGCCATCTCATTTCACATAAAATGATTGGCTCCATCTATCACTATGACTAGGGTTATTCACGACCTGTGCTATTTTTACTTTTGGTTGGGTAAGTAAGCACCCCTTTTGTTATTTCAGAATCAAAAATGTTAAAAAAGAATATAAAGGAAAGCTTGGAAAAGTGGAAGCATTGAAAGGTAAAGAAAAACATTTCATTTTTTAATTAACTTATTTATTACAGAAAATGAAAATAATTCAATATGGAAAATTTGAAAATATAGATAAGCAAAACAAAAAAAAAAGAAAAAAGAATACAAACAATCTAACTCTATCACCTGGACATTAATCATGATTAAGAATTTGTTGTAAAATTCTTCCAGGTATTTCATGAATCTATAAATTTACAATTTTTCCGTGACTAAATAACATTCCTTTGCATGGATACTGCGATTAACTTAAGTAACACACCAGTGTATGAAATTCAGTTTGTTTCCAATTATATGCTATCATAAAAAACACCAGAATGTACATTCTTGTTAAATCTTTGTAAATGTCATTAATTATAATATTTCCTGAATATAAATTTCTAGAAGCAGAATTATTCAAAGAAACCATATTTTCAAGATTCTTGATTCATATTTCAAATCATTTCCCTCTAAGATTATAAAAATTCATACTCCCCAAGCGATATGTAATTAATATAAATAACAAAAATAGCAATAAACACTTAAAGCTCATTGAGGACTTTGTGTGTGCTGGCTGACAACTATGCTAAGTGATTTACATGCATTTGTTTCATTTAATCCTATGAAAAACATTTTAATATCTCCCTCACTTTGTGGATGAGGAAAACTGAAGCTTATGTTTCATTTTTCCAGTTAATATGGGTCAATTCTGCGATAGGCAGCATCATGTCCCTCTTACCATTGAAAACATTGTATGCTTTCCATTTAAAAACAATAAACATAAAATTTGTTAATGTACTTGTTAAATTGTCCCAATATTATTTACAAAATAATTCATCTTTTCGATGAATTTGAAAAATCATTTTATTAATTTTTATTTTTATGTCTACTTTGGTCCCTATTAGACTTCTATTCTATTCCATTGGTTATTGTATCCTACACCAGTAATGTATTGTTTTAATTAGTATAGTTCTGCAATGTATTATTTTGGCAATTAGGAAAATATTGAATATTGTGTATTTTAAGGTATTTATGAAGAGAAACACATCACTAAATAGTCTTGTTCTATGTTTTGGAAAAACCCTATCTAATGCCCTCCCATTTATAATTTTAATATTTTATTCTAAAAACAGGTTTGCTATTTGACATATATGAAGGTCAAATCACAGCAATTCTGGGCCACAGTGGAGCTGGCAAATCTTCACTGCTAAACATTCTTAATGGATTAACTGTTCCAACAGAAGGTGAGCAAAAAGAAATTTCTCCAAGACAAAGTATCTGATACTAGAATGAGATCATACGTATGTCTCTCACATTTTAAATTTGATGGTTTAAGAGAAATAATGTTTATTGAAAGTTGTTTCCCTGAACTCTACGATTTTGAATATATTTTATATTTTTCCAATTTTTATAAATATAATTATCTTTATTTCATTGTGTAATATTTATGGGGAAATGTGCACTACTATAAGCATATATTTATGTCAAGAATAACTAGTAGTTGTTAATTAATTATGAAGTCATCATTTCAGGTATTTGTGAATATATGCCAATATTTTCTTAAATAAGATCCCTAAATGTTAATAAAATGTATTATCTTGCCAACATTAAGTTATTTTTAACTTCTATTCTTAGGCTCAGTTACTATCTATAATAAAAATCTCTCTGAAATGCAAGAGTTGGAGGAAATCAGAAAGATCACTGGTATTTGTCCTCAACACAATGTTCAATTTGACATGCTCACTGTGAAGGAAAACCTCAACCTGTTTGCTAAAATAAAAGGAATTCATCCACAGGAAGTGGAACAAGAGGTAATAGGCATACTTGTGTTAACTGAACTGCCAACCATTTACCAAGTTAAATCATGACCACAGAGTTCCCTTCCGTGGTTTATCTGCCCTGTTATGAGTAACATTTAGGCAAGGAGGTCCCACAAACAATGTCTGCTGCATTAATGGGTAGTTAAAATTGCATAATATGTATCTCTTTGGATTTTAAGCTTTGTATATTTTCTCATATAGGTACAACGAATTTTGTTGGAATTGGACATGCAAAACATTCAAGATAACCTTGCTGAACATTTAAGTGAAGGACAGAAAAGAAAGCTGACTTTTGGAATTGCCATTTTAGGAGATCCTCAAGTAAGTGAGATTATGCATGCGGAAGAAAGCAGATTGAATATCCCCAAAACATCAAGTCTTCTTCTGTTAAAAGTGGTAGAGCGTTCATTGTAATGTATCAAGAGAGAACCTGCTATGTTTAACTATAAATATAAGCAAATTGGAGACAAATGGTTGAATAGTTACTATTTTTTTTTATTGTTTCTCATGCTATCATGTGGAAACAGTTAACATGAAAGAGAGATATATTTTACATATCTTTATTCTCTGTAGGTTTTGCTCTTAGATGAACCAACTACTGGACTGGATCCCTTTTCAAGGCATCAAGTGTGGAGCCTCCTGAAGGAACGTAGAGCAGATCATGTCATCCTCTTCAGCACCCAGTTCATGGATGAGGCTGACGTCCTGGCTGGTAATTGTTGGTTTTACCTCAGTATTACCGTAAAGAACTTGGGAAATTTAGAAGCAATGTTTATTACAGGGTAAGAGCCCTGCTCTCATTACCTTGGTGCACCGACTTTCCATAGCAGTCTCGGAGGGTAGATGATAGGAGTTGAGTTCCACAGTGAAATTCTTCCCTGGTGGTGCATTTGTTAGGTTGTGACCACTAATTAAAATTGTGATTCCTTTTTCCAGGTCAGCTATCAGTTAGTTTAAACATTCAAATCTTCAACATATATATTTAGTTGAAAAATAGTCACTCATCGTTTAGCATCTGAGTAGAACCACATAATTTGTGTGGGTTTTTTTTCCAGGAAATACTGGAGAGTACTGACATAGACTGGTGTTCATGGGCTTATTTTAAATTAATTAATGTGTGTTTCAAATTTTAAAATGCACAGTGGATATAGTTTATGCCTCAGAGGACACTTCTCTTTTGGAATTCTGAACTTTGGCTCCTCACGTTTATTTTCTAGAGTGGGAAGAAATGACTCCTAATATCTTTTCTCCTTTGCTTCTTTTTAATCAGATAGGAAAGTGATCATGTCCAATGGGAGATTGAAGTGTGCAGGCTCTTCTATCTTTTTGAAAAGAAAATGGGGTCTTGGATATCACTTAAGGTAAAGACTTTGGGAATAGACTGGATATATGTGTTTTCAATACCGGAATATCAAAAAGGCAGACAATCATCAAAGAGAACTGGCTGTCTGCTTCATCTCTGCCATACTGGATCAATCAATACTTTTTGATGTTTCTGCCTCCTTGTATCTTTCTTAATGTTAATAGTGGGCAATATTTCAACAATATAAACCAAGGATGACTGTTCACATAAGGACTATTTCATGTACCATTTTTCCAGGGAGCTACTCTGTGCAGCCTAAACTTCTAATTTCTTCCCACCCTCTACTTTCCTCAGCCGATCCATATAATTCTGTAATAGGTTTTTGTTCTTTCATAGGGCACAGAGGCAAATAATTTCAGAAGCCAGGATCAACAAGCAATAAATTTAGGGGTGAAGAGTGGTGATAACTGTGCCTAACAAGAAAGTGTATATCCAGGCTAAAAGAATTTTAAAAAATAAACTCCATGACCAAACAAAACATGGATATGGGCCAAATTTCCCTATTAGCCACTATTTTCTGATAGCTACGTGATCTGGTATAATCATTTTCCCTAAGAAGTCTCTTCTGCTTAATGTTCTCACCTCCCTCTGTTTATCTTCATACTTGGCATACAGCTTCAAGTACATTATGTACTGGTTATTATATTTGTAGTTGTTCTAAGTTTATACATCTTCTATGTATAGACCACAAGATTTTTAAATGGATGGATTATTATTAATGTTATTATTTACCAATTTTGTTTGTTCCACACAGCCCAATAAAGTAGTGCTCAATGGCTAGATATTTAGTAAAAGCTCTTTTTTTTGTGGTAGCAGTTGAGAAAAAAATGCAAATGACTTGTCTTTTCTTTTAAATGTTAGTTTGTATAGGAATGAAACATGTGATCCAGAACAAATAACACCCTTCATTAATCATCACATCCCTGATGCTAAATTAAAAACAGAAAATGAACAAAACCTTGTGTATACTTTGCCTTTGGAAAGGACAAATAAATTTCCAGGTAATTTAAATGTGATTACAATGGAATGAAATTTGAGAACAAATATTCACATTATTATTATAATTTCCATTGTCTAATGAATTTGGATTTTGTCTTAGGTTTGTTCACCTGAGAAGCAGAGCTTGAGATAAGGATTTGGGTGCAATTAATTTATTTGGTAGTTGATCCCAATAAGCACTAGCAGATAATGGGGACATGAGAGAGGGAAGGGAGGAAGCCAGGGAAGTTTGCTTTATGGAGCAGGTTACCGTGGTAGGCAATTGAGATGTAAGGCCACTGGGGGAGAAATAAATGAATAGGTAAGTAAGTGGGCTCAGAGTTATGGCACTGGAGCGGTGAGGAAGCTGGAGCACTTGCTGCTCCCTATCCATCATGCTTGGGTAAGGGATTCTTCCAGAAGCATTAACTTTCTGACCCTTCAGAATCACTCTGAACATGAGCTTAGTATACTTCCGAGGCCAGAAATAGGACCTCAGGCAGGTGTTTTTAATAAGCAGATTTATTGTGTATAGGTGAGTGCAGAAAAGATGTTGGTGGTTCTGTATAGTAGTCCCCCCTTATCCATGAAAGATACATGGTTCCAAGACCCTCAGCTTACGGCTGAAACTGTGCATAGTACTGAACCCAACCACTGTCAGAACACGTTTCTGTTCCCATCTTCTACCCCAAATTTAATGCTTTTTCCATCTTAACTAAGCACTTATCATGCACTGTGGCTATAACTTTTGCAGTTTGAAGTGCAACAACAAAACCAACACAACTTTGTTTTGCCTTCTTCACAATTTCACAGAAGATTCGTTCTCACCAGAGATCTTAGAAATCTCAGCATACAATTTTTTTCTGTCCTTATTAAGTCAAGAACTTTCACTGTTTTACTTAAAGGAAACACTTTACAGGTTTGCTTTAGCATGTCCAAATTTCCATTATTACTACTCTTGCCCTTTGGGGCCATTATTAAGTAAAATCAGTTATTTGAACACAAGCACTGCAATATCTTGACAGTTGATCTGATAGCCATCACCAAGATGGCTACTAGGTGACTGTAGGTGGGTAGTGTGTATAGAAAGCATGGATCTGCTGGACAAGGTGTTGATTCACATCCCAGTCAGGAATGAGTGAGACAGTGCAAAATTTCACTATTCAGAAGGACATGCAATTGAAAGCTTCTAAATTGTTATTTCTGTAATTTTTCATTTAATATTTTTGGACTGCAGTTAACTGGGGCTAACTGAAACTGTGGAAAGCAAAACTACTAATAAGGAGGGATTACTCTATTTTAATTCAATTGTACATGCATTATTTTGAAGAGAAAAACATAACTTATTTATTCTACAGAAGTGTTCAACATAGTTTCCCAGCCAGAAAGGTAGCAGTACCAACCCAGGTTTCATTTGATAAATAATCTAAGTATCACTAACTCTTGTAAAATGCTTACTGGATGTTAGACACTGTTCTAATGGCTTCATATATATCAACTCATTTAGTCCTCACAACTGTTCTGTGAGGTGGGTGGTATAATTTTCCCTGTTTTACAAATGAGGAAATGTATTTCCATCTCTTCTGATTTAAATAGCATCCTTTTTGTTTAGACATTTATCTTATTAAAGGTTTAATTCTCTGTAAGTGTAACCTAAATAAGTTCTTTTGGATGATTTAGTTTCATTAGGCAAATACTCAGGAATTCTGATTTTAGCCCCACCCCCAAATATGGCAGCTCTCTATGTCCTTGTAGTAGCATGGAAGACAGTGTTCTCAGATTGGTGGACTATACTATATTGTTCTGTTTTTGAACTAAGACCCCATGAGGGACAGCTGGCCCACTTTCTTTTTTGTTCAGAGGAAGATAAGGAGTTATATGTTGGTACCACCACTGTAATATGTCACTTAGTCAGAGTCTCTAGTGTTGACATCCTGGCCCGTGGTAGCCTCTTTACACAGACCCAAGGCCTCTGTTAGTGTAATGGCATGTTTGTGTCCATTCCAGGACATGGGACTCCAGGTGCCCTGCCTGACATGTGCAGGCCATAGGGAAACACAGTGCTTGCTATGATCTCATCCATCTAATTCCTTTCAGTAATGTTGTTGGCTTATTGCCCCACCCAATGTAGAAAGCAGCATGATGAGAGAGTCTTCTCCTACAAACTTGAGTCCTTATCCAAGTTGCCTCCTGGAATAGTTACCCAAGAAATATGTATTGGGAACCTGTTATACAAAAGGCACTCCTCCAGGTGCTAGAAATACAACATTAAATAAGACACATGAGTTCCCATCCTCATAGAGCCTACCTACATTTAACAGGATGGGGAAAAGTGGATACGCAAAATAAAATTGTTCTACAATTGTACAATAAAATAATAAACAAGGCTACATGAGTTAGAGTGATGACAAGTGTCAAAATGGGGTTTATATAAAGTGGTCATTGAAGGCCACGAGAAGAAAATGATCAAAGCATTCTGAGTAGAGGGGAAAAGGGGATGTCTGCAGGGTAGTGAGTGAGGGGGCAGAATGGCAAGTCGGGATGGGTGGAGTTGTATGAATAGATGGAGAGTGGCTCTTATGAAGCCTCAGAGATTGTGTTATTGACTTTGATTGTCATATTAAATGTATTGAGAAACCACTGAAAGACCTATACAGAAGGAAAACCCAGAATATGGGTAGAGATATGTGTAGATTTGTAGTGTGGAGGTGAGGAGATGATAGTCCTTCTGATTGCTCATATTTCCTGAGAAAAGCCTGTAGGAAGTTCATAAGCTGAAAATAGAAGATAGAGAACAGTTTGAAGACAGGGGGAGAGATCTGACAGAGTCATTAAAAAGAGTGAGAGCATTCTAATGAAATTTTGTTTTTGACTACTGTGATATTCCAAAGACATGATTTTCCAAACAATATTCTGCATCATCTTTTAAATAAGTATTAATTTAGTTGATTTAGTTATTGCTGTATTTTTTCAAAATATCTATTCCTGTCTTTTGCCTTAGATCTTTTCAGTGCTCTTGATAAGTATTCTTCCCAGGGAGTGATGGGTTATGATGTTTCCATGTCAACTCTGAATGAAGTCTTCATGAAACTGGAAGGAAAGTCAACTATAGAACGAGGTAAAGCCATTTGTATAATTCACAGAAAATCAATTTCCAAGTGATCACTTGCCAATTTATTATTTATAATTTCTTATGCATGATTCACACTAAGAAATGTGATCCATTCCAAATTTGGCTCTGCTCTTTGAGACGGGCTGTCATTGTTTCTTAACATCATTACTAGGACTGAACATAGAGCCCTTCATGGAGTCTACCAAATTTCTCTTTGTAAACTATCTCCTATTTCAGTAGTTTTCTCCTATCCCCAATACTCACTGCTTCTTGAATCCTTCGAATCTGTGAAAGGCTCTTAATCTGGGACATGAGGTCTGAGCAGATATTTTTACATTAAAAAATTGCTCATAGCTTATAAATATTACACATATACAAAATTCCACTAAGTTCCTAATGGGGAGAATTCTTAGTATCAGCTCTTGTGTATTTTAATGGTTAATAATAAGAACTATCATGTACAGAGCTCCTCCCATGCCAGACACTTTGATTAATATGGAGATATTCATTGATATATACCTTCAACATTAGCTTCCTACAATAACCTTTTCAACAAGTATTATTGGCACCATTTTGCAGATATGAAAATCAGACCTAAGAGCAGTTAAATGACAGTCCCCAATCAAACCACTTGTAAGTCACATGCGTAGGATTCACATACAGGTCTGGTGATTTCAGAGCTGTTGATCTTTCCCCTACACTGCTAAATTATTGGATACTTTAGTAGCAGTAGTAGTAGACATTTAGGTAGTAATGATTGGCTATTCCTATGGAGAAGATTTCTTGAAATCCCTCACAATTTTATATTACATGTGGGATTTTCTTTGCTGTTTTAAAGACTTGGTGTAATGAGATCACTCTTTTTTGTGAATTCTTCTTTTGGTATGAATTCAGTATGTTTTCTCAATGGGTTTATAGAATATGAACATTGTTATATGTTTCTTATATTGCTTGTATTGTAACCACAAACATTCTAAAACATTTTTTCTTATTTAAAGAGCCTTATTTTAATATGTATCACCATTGGCAATTATAAAACTTAACCATAGAGGGAAAATATAGAAAGTAGTGGTGAAGCATAAACTTAATAAATATTGAAAAATGTTGTCTAAACAATCCCTTTGAATTGGTTATAAAAATAAACCCAAGTGTAAAACAGATTTTAATACTACTAAAAGAAAAAACTTTCATACCCCCAGGATGGCAATAATAATATGTGTGTGTGTGTGTGTGTGTGTATAGATTTTGAACAAGTGGAGATGACAAGAGACTCAGAAAGCCTAAATGAAGTGGAGCCAGCTCAGTCTTCCCTCCCTGAAATGCTGAAGACTGTGAGTGGCATGGGCCTCTGGAGAATGCAAGTCTGTGCAATAGCACGGCTCCGTTTCTTAAAGTTAAAACGTGGAAGGAAAGTGCTTTTGACCCTGTAAGTATCAGAGTACTATGGTTTTGTTAGATAATGAGTTTCAAAAGAGGTGCAAACCAGAAGAGAATTTAAAACTAGAGCACAATACCCAACATTTCTGCTAGGGGATGGATAAATGCTGCATTTGATTTTACTGAAAGTGGGGATACTGTATGTTAGCACTTAATTATGCTTATACATACAGGTGTGTTTAGTTTTCATAGTTTGATAACCTGGTGTTTATATAACAATGCCTTTTGATACTGTGTAGTATGCTAAGGTATGACTTCAGAATGTTGGCACTTAGAATCATGGTTGGCATAAAGTAGATTTGACATTCTAACTAATTGTGGAATGCCTGACTAAATAAATGAAATTGCTATAGATTCATATGGTAATTTTTTTTTGTTTAGACTATTGGTATTTGGAATTGCATTGTTTCCTTTGATTGTGGAAAATGTACTTCATGCTATGTTTAATCGAAAGATTGATTTGGAGTTTAAAACTGGATTATATTTTCTCTCACCTGGACAACTTCCCCAGGACCCCCGTACCAGCCTGTTGATCATCAATAACACAGGTGAAAAGAAAAGCAAAATTTAAATCCAGAAATAAGTTATTTTCACTGTTTATTAGCACATGTGGGGGGAAAAGCAAATTATAAGAGAAGAAAATGTATATTTAAATATCATTCATAGAAAACAACATATGAGCAACTGTGCATATTTCCTCTGATTTTGGAGATGATAAGGATGATAGGGACAAGAGAGAAGGAACCTGGGTCACTATACAACCTGGGAGAGTAAAGCTGCCCGTCTACCTTACTGTCCTAAGCTGTTACATGAGAGAGAAATAAACTTCTATATTGGCTGAACCACTCTATTTTGAGATCTCTTTGTGACAGCAGCCTAACCTATACCATAAATATGAGACACACTGATTGCCGTGTAAAGGTGGCATATCTGCCCCCCATGTCCCTCCATGATATACAATAAGATACAAAAAGACCCCTTGTCTTGTTATCCCAAGTGTTGGGTAATTGGTTTTTTCTAACTGTTTAATAATTTTAAAGAAGAAGCTTTTATGTTGCTACCTTAGATGTTAAAAAAAAATTCAGAATAAGAATCCTTTCTCGATGAGTTCCTTACTTATTCTGATTTTCACATGTATTTGTAATTCAGGGTTGTGATGTATCCTCTTTAAACAAAGATGGTCTTTTCATTTCTGTTTCTGATTCTTCCTGTTTTCCATCTGGGCTTTAGAAAGTACATTTTATTCACTCCGCTACCATAAAACTGAAAGTCTTGCTAATTGTACATTTAAAATCTAGAATTGTTTACCTGTCAGTTGGTATGAAAGGTAAATCATATATGTCTTCTCCTCTTCAATCACTCTGAAGGCAAAATACTTGTGTTAGCGTATTTATTTTTTCTTTTTTGTACTTAGTTGTTAGATATTTTATGATTTTAGTTTGGGGCTTCTGTGACATCTTGTTCCTCTTTTCTCAAAATCCGATGATCATTGGTAACGTGTTTATCTTTTAATGTGAGAATCCCCATTTACCCAGGTGACCATACGGCATCCTACCTCAAGGGACTGTGGCTGCCCCAGGGTACATGGAAAGCTTATTTTCTATGTGCATGTTTCACTTGGGGCTAGGGTTAGGGGGAGGGGGTGGGAATCCGACTTTATCTCAGGTTTGCCCCTATTTTCCAATCCCAGAGCCCATTCTGAGGGTCCCCAGTATGAAGTCCCATTTCAAAGGCTAAATAAGAAAAAAAAAAAGAGTCTTTCTTTTCTTTTATTCATTCCACCCTGCCCTAGTTGCTATCTGTAGTTACTTCAGGTCCTGTCCTGCTGTTCTCAGGTCATGTCTCTTAGGAAGTAAATACAGGACTCTTACACTGGTAGCAACTGCTGTCTGCTCTGTGTGGACCTTGGAGAGGGGCCCGACTGCTCATCTTTTTCCAGGTGTAGTTACCCAGTTCATGACCATCTCACATTCATTCACTCTGAGTTTAGATGTCCTAGAAACTGGTTTCACCTTCAGTTGTTTGCTCCCATGTGCTCCAGGCTATGGATTTTTCTCAGCTCTTATTTGTCTGTCAAATAATCTCATCTACTCTCTTCTTTAGGGACATATCAAACACTCTAATCTGATGATAGCATCATTTCCATTTTCCGTTTCCTAAAAAAAAATATATGTATGCAATATATACGTATGCTATATATGTAAATAGTAAGATAAAGTAAAATACATTTATTGTTATACAGACACATATGTTTACTTTTCCATTATTTGGAGAAATAGGGAGAGAGAAGCGTGTTATCATTGGCCATTTTAGGCTGAACAATCTGAAATACTCCTTATAAAATTATTGTATCTCCAAAGATTACTCAGTTCAAATGTATTTGTTTACCAAAAGTCATGAATAGGATTATCTTGTTTTTATGATCACATGGTAAATTGCATTAAACAGATTTGTCAAGCTAATTGACTGTAACATAAAATTCTCTCAATAGAAGATGGTAAAGTGATTTCTCTTACATGGGCCAATATTATTGTGATGCTCAAAGAAATATGCCTTCATATAGTATGCTATAAATAATGACTTTATGTATGAGGTTTATTTAAAAAGTTTGACATGTATTTTATTTTATATGGTCTTTTGTAATTGATTTTATACTAGAATCAAATATTGAAGATTTTATACAGTCACTGAAGCATCAAAGTATACTTTTGGAAGTAGATGACTTTAAAAACAGAAATGGTACTGATGGCCTTTCATACAATGGAGCTATCATAGTTTCTGGGAAACAAAAGGTATGTTTGCCTCTTATTTTTGCTTTTATGACCAAAAATCAATAAGAAAATCTTACCTATTCAAGTGTTTTAAAAACTGCAGAAAGTCAAAACTAACATATAGCAATTTGACTCAGAAAACCACTGTAGGTTATTATTTAATAAGCTGTGACATCTTTATAAGTTTTTATAAAACATGCTCTATCTTAACTTTGAATCATTGAATAGACAATTTTTACATTCAAAAGAAGCCAAATTTAATTGTATTGTTCAAACTTAATGAAAATATTATAGCTTATAAACATCAGCCAATATAATTATGGATTCAAGGAATCCTATTTGATAGCTAACTATCTGAATGATGTTTTTATATATATTAAGAACATA
>CAUYSK010098774.1:0-66138 GCA_963575035.1 Avahi laniger
ACCAACAGAAAATGTCCTGCTTGGATTTTAACTGGGACTGAA
Source organism: Avahi laniger (assembly GCA_963575035.1). NCBI lineage: Eukaryota > Metazoa > Chordata > Mammalia > Primates > Indriidae > Avahi > Avahi laniger. The sequence goes on from CAUYSK010098774.1 coordinate 43, forward strand.
TTATAGACATCTTAACAATACTAAATATACATACGTAGTTTATGTCTTCATTTGTTTAGATCTTCTTTATTTTTTTCTCTGCAATGTTTTTAGAACAGAGGACTTGCATATCTTCTGAGAGTTATTCCAGGGTATCTGATACCTTGATGCTATTATAAATTGGATTTTATAAATATCCTTTCCTGATTTATGTTGCTAGTTTACAGAAATAAAATACATATTTTTGTATATTGTCTTTGTATCCAGCAACTTAGCTAAATCCACACTAATTCTAATGGTTTGTAGATTATGTTCAATTTTCTACAAACACAGTCATGTCATCTACAAATAATGAAAAAGTTTTATTTCTTCCTTTCTAATCTTCAAATTTTTTATTTCTTCTTTTTCTTTATTGTAGTGGTCACGTCCTCCAGTGTATTTTTGAGTATAAATGATGATAGCGGAATCTTTTTCTTACTCTCAAATTCAAGAAGAATACATTCGATATTGTACCACTTAATATAATCTTAGCTGTCAGTTTTTCTCTAGTGGCTTTTAAGATGTTCCCTCAGTCTGCGGTTTTCTATAGCTTAAGATATACCTAGGTATGGTTTTCTCTTTTGTATTTTTCCTGCTTGAGGGTGATCTGACTTTGAATCTACTGGTTGATATCCTCTATCAGTTTAGAAATTCTTTGTCATTAATTATATCTTCTAATGCTGCTCTGCTCCAATCTCTATGCCTAGGACTCCAAAGAGAAATACATTAGATTTTTTAACTGCATCCCACTTGTCTCTCTTATGCTTTTACTTTTTGCTCTGTTCTACCCATTCATTTTCACTGTGAGCTTCCGTTTAAATTTTTTCCATTGATCCGTCTTCATATTTACTAATCTTATCTTCTCTGCATGTAATCTGCTTTTAAACCCATCCATTGGGTTCTGAATTTTACAAATTCAAATTTTCAGTTCTAGACTGTTAATCTGATTCTCTTTATAGATTTAATTCTCTGTTGGAAGTCTTCATTTAAAATTTATCTTGTCCATCTTTTCCACTATTTTCTTTAACATATTAATTACAGGTATTTTAAAGTTCTTTCCTGCTAACTCCAAGATCTGGAGAAGCAGACACCTGGGTCTGCCTTCTATTAATATTATAAGCTTATTCTCTGGTTTTCAGCCATATTTTCTAGCCTCTTCAAACTTCTAATAATTTTTTAGCCTATGTTGGACATTGTAGATAAAAAAGTAGCTCCAAACAATATTTTCTACCATAAGGGTTTCCTGTTTTCTCTTAGACAAATGGGAGTGGGGGTCTCCTTGATCCAGTCGGGGATTGAGTTTGGGCAGGACTGGGTTACTAAGATTCAATTCAATCCACCTCTTGTTTTACCCTTTTCCTGGAGCATGAATGCCCAAGGTCACTGATTCAGAGCCTGGAAGGTCTTTTTTCTCTTAAGCCCTGACATATATAGAGGTTTTGAGCTTAGCTTTTTAGTATCCAACCCCAAGCAGATTAAAAATTTCACAAATATCTTAAGGGAGAGTCAGTGTTTTGTGATAGGCCCATCCCTCTAGTGAGACGCTTTGTCTCCAAAGTACTGGGAAACGGTGAGATTTCAATCTGCCTTCTGGCTGAACTCCTAGTTTCCTGGGATCCTCCAGAATTCAGCAAAAGTCTCCTGGAGAAATCCCCTTGCTTCGGGGATTCCTTTAGTTTCCATAAAATCACCACTAGGGTCAGATGGTTTTTCCTCAACCCAGAACAGTCTCTTTGTCTGGGCCAACTCTGATCCTAAACCTGTTCCCAGAACTGGTAAACATCTCCAGAGAAGAAAAGAGCCAGCAATTGTCAACTCACCTGGGAATAACTCTCCACCATCTGAAATTTTATTAATAGTTCATTTAATTCTAAATGAATAATCTGGATAAGAAATGAAGATGGTATGGACCAGGCTAGAAGCAATGGAGATGATGAGAAACAGGTTGGATTTCTTCCACAGCTATCTGATGTCTTTTAAAATATGCTTTTTGCAATTTAACTTTTTTTTTTTTGGTCCCTTGCAATTGAATGTTGGCCTGCCGTGACCTACTACATCTTACCTGGCAGTGGAAATCCTCCAACACTAACTATTATTACTGGAGTTGCCTAGAGCCTAGTTTTTGGGTTTCTTCTCTATCTATTCTCATTCTCTCAGTGATCTCATCCAGTCTCATGGTTTTAAATACTGGGTTCGTTGTGATACCTGCAAGTATATATACATCCAGCTCAGAACTTCTCCCCTGACTACAGCCTCATTTATCTAATTGTTACTTGCCATTTCCACTTGAATATCTCAGAGATATTTCAAATTTCTAAAATCTAAACTCCTGATGCCCTAGCCAACACCTCCCCATCTGTATCCCTTCTGCCTACAGTTTTCTCCCACTTGAGTTAGAGCAAACTACCCTTATAGGTGCTCAAATCAAAAACCTTATGTAATCCCCGACTCTTCTCTTTTCTCTCTATATACCATATCTGCTAGACAAGAAATTTTGTTGGCTCTACCTTTAAAATATGTCCAAAATCCAGCCTATTTCTTACCACCTTTACTGCTTCTAAGCCTGGTCCATACCACCTTCATTTCTCACCCAGATTATTCGAGAGCCTCCCAACTAGTCTCCCTGCTTCTGTGCTTCTGTTCTTGCCACACCAAGTCGATTCTCAATGTAACACTGAGAATGGCCCTTTTTATTATGTTACACCTTTGCTTACACTGCTTAAAAGGCTTCACTTTGAACTCAGAGTAAAACCAAAGATCTTCCAATGGTCTATAAAACCCACAGGATCTACACCTACCCTCCTACCTCCTCTGTTACCTTCAGGTCTCCTTGCCTATTCTTCATACATACCAGGCATGCTTTTACCAAAGGGACTCTGCATAGACTGTGTCCTCTGTCTAAAATGCTCTTCTCCCCCACCTAACTCTCTCCCTCCTTTCCTTCTTTCAATTCTTTGCTCAAATGTTACCTTTTTAGTGAAGGCAACTCTGACCACCCTGTTTAAGATTGCAACATTCATCCCTGAATTCCATATAACTCTTACTCTGATATCTTTTTTCACAGCACTTAGCACCATTGACATACTACATAATTTTGTTATTTATTAGGTTCATTACCAGCCTCTCCCTACTTATTTGTATCCTTTGAAAGTTTTGACCTTAGTGCTTTGGCCTACCATCCCATGCAGGTTCAAAATTTGCCAAACATATGGAGGAAGAGAAGGGTTGTGTATCTGTTGCAGGCCCATCCATGAGGGCAGAAAGTTTTGCCTCTTCTGTTGTTTGGTGTTATCTCCAGCATCCAGTCTTTGGTATTTAGTAGGTGACCCATAAATATTTTTGAATAAATAATGTTAAGAGATTTTATAATAGAACATGGTAATAGTAATATAAAGTACTATGAGAGTGGCCGGGCACGATGGCTCACGCCTGTAATCCTAGCACTCTGGGAGGCCGAGGCGGGAGGATTGTTTGAGCTCAGGAGTTTGAGACCAGCCTGAGCAAGAGCGAGACCCCATCTCTACTAAAAAAAAATAGAAAGAAATTATCTGGACAACTAAAAATATATAGAAAAAATTAGCCGGGCATGGTGGTGCATGCCTGTAGTCCCAGCTACTCGGGAGGCTGAGGCAGGAGGATCACTTGAGCCCAGGAGTTTGAGGTTGCTGTGAGCTAGACTGACGCCATGGCACTCTAGCCCGGGCAACAGAGTGAGACTCTGTCTCAAAAAAAAAAAAAAAAAAATAACGTACTATGAGAACACAGAAGCCAGAACTTTTGGGTGAACTAGACAAGGCTTTGGAAATGAAGTGACGTAAGTGCTGGATCTGTGGGCCAGTACTGAACTTTCATAATTGCTGACTGCTTTCCCTATTTGCTCCTAAGTCTTTGTACCCCAGACTAGCGAACAAGCATTCACACATGTACACACACACTTAAAGGAACAATGTTCTCTTCCTTACTACTAGATTGCTTCAAATACTCTTATTCTTACCTACCATGAAGAATAAAGATGGTTTCTCTTTTTTAAAATTTAAAAAAAAATTATTATGGGCACATAATATTTGCATATATTTATAGGGTACAGGTGATGTTCTGATACAGGCATACAATGTTAATCAATCAAATCAGGGTAACTGGGGCATCTATCACCTCAGGCATTTATCATTACTTTGTATTAGGAATATTAGAGTTTAACTCTTTTAGTTATTTTGAAGTATACTCTCATTATTGATTACAGTCACCATATTGTGCTATGAAATATTGCTCATGCTATCTAATTATATTTTTACACCCAATAAACATCCCCTTCCTGCTCCCCTTCCCAGCCTCTGGTAACCACCATTCTACTCTCTGTCTCCATGAGATCAACTGTTTTTAATATTTAGCTTCCACATATCAGTGAAAACATGTGAGATTTGTCTTTCTGTGCTTGGCTTATTTCACTTAACATAGTGTTCTCCAGTTCCACCCATGTTGTTGCAAATGGCAGGCTATCATTCTTTTTTATGGCTATATAATATTCCATTGTGTATATGTACCACAATTTCAATAAAGATGATTTCTGATGGAAGGATTTTGATTCCTATTCGGAGTATTTTACTAAGACCAGATCTAAGGAAACTTTAATACATGGATGAAGAAAGCACAGGACTTTAAGTATTAAAGGGATGCTGGAGGGCTTAAAACACTCTTCATCATAGGAAAAGTTTGAAATAAAATTTCAATTTATTTTTTGGCATTCGTTAAAAAAGAGAGGGTGAACACTAGTGTGAAAGATTAATAGTGATAATCTAATACTGAAAATGGGTTTTCATTCAATCCTAATAAAAGGAAAAGGGAGCAGCATTTCCAAAATACACATCAAAGTAGGGAAGAAAATCAGGATATTTTTTCTTTTCTAAACAGAGATTGTACATAAGTATGATCATGTGTGTATAAACACTCAGTGTATACAGATACACACAGATATAAACTAAATCTGCTTGCCAAACATACTTCCATAACAACCATCTGTTCTCTACTGCTTGGAATTTCCTCAAATTATCCTTCAAAGAAGACCATTTTAATTCATTCACTTTTATGTGAGAGATTTATATATTTTTAAAATTTTATTCTAAGGGAAAATTTCAAAAACTTTTAACCCTATTCACCCCCAACCTCATCAACTGCCTCATTTACTTCTATTTTGCTAACCATAAGGAGAAGGTCTAGAAAGAAGCAAATCACTTTTCAAATCAACAAATAATTACTGAGTGCCAAGGAATACACAAAAGTACTATCAAGCTTGATGCCCGGTATCAAGGGGATTATATACATTCAGGGAAAACAAAATAAACATATTTGTCTTAGAAATGCCCCGGGGTAAATGCTAGCTGGTATGAAAGTAACTACAGTCCAATGAGAGTTCAGAAAGCAAGAACGGCTTGGATTGCACAGTCTAGGCGAAGTTTTAGTTGGACCCTAAAGAATGGTGACTCATAAAAGAACACAGCAAAGAGGAAGGTGAGACCAACGAACCCAAAGGATGAAAGAACCACAACACGGGAAGTTTTCATGCATATTTGGAACACTAAGTAACTCGTCCTATTAGAGTAAAAGCATTATACAGAATGAAGAGTGGAAAGCAATGAGGGTAAACAAGTAGAGTGTGGTCACACTTTTAAAAACACCGGAGTTTTGAGATAATACAGGAGTTAAGAAGCAACCACCTCCAATTCTTGAGCAGGAGATTGAGACATACCAGCAATTTCCCTGGTATGCTGGGAAAATAAGTCTGGTATTGGGTTAGGGAAGACAGAGATTTGTAGCACAGAGCTACAAAAGCGTGTGCTGCAGTAAACTGAACACTGGCCTCAGCTCAGGGGTACAGTAAAAACCAAGAGGAAACAAATACAGTAAAGAATTTGAAGAAAAACACAGTACGAGAACAGGTAGCTGAACCCAATGAAGAAATGGGTACAGACACAAGAAACCATCCATCCGGGCCCAGCAGAGCCCGATGATGAAGGGCCCCAAGGATGCCCTGCACTGAGCCATGCAAGCTGGTACAAAGATACAGCAATCTTAGAAAAGGTGGTCTGTCTGCAGGTTAAAATGCCTGCTTAGAGTGAGAAACAGACAAATGCCAATGGGAAAAAAATATCAGTAAAAGGAAATGGAAAAAATAAGAGCCTGGGAAAAAAGAAAAATACCAGTTTTTTGTATTTCTCAGTTAAAGAAAAAATCATACCTGTTTACATAATGGATTTTAAATATATTTATTCATTCACTGAATAAATATGACAAGTACAACTAAGTACAAGTCTTCATGTTAGCTACTACTCAATGGAAACAAAGTTCTACCTATGCTTAGTAGAAATTATGATAAATTAAAAAGTGAGGCTGGGCGTGGTGGTTCACGCCTGTAATCCTAGCACTCTGGGAGGCCAAGGCTGGAGGACTGCTTGAGTTCAGGAGTTCGAGACCAGCCTGAGCAAGAGTGAGACTCCATCTCTGTAAGAAAATAGAAAAATTAGCCAGGCGTGGTAGCATGTGCCTGTAGTCCCAGCTTCTTGGGAAGCTGAGGCAGAAGAATTGCTTGAGCCCAGGAGTGTGAGGCTACAGTGAGCTATGATGATGCCACTGCACCGTACTGCACTACAGCTGGGGGAACAGAGTGAGACTCTATCTCCTCCCCCCCCCCCAAAAAAAGTGATGCCTATTTTGAAAAACTTTACATTCTGATTAAGGAAAAAATTATGAGTGATAATCAAAACAGTATGGCAGAGGTAATAAAAATCAGAATAGTCACAGCATATGAGTGAGTGGTATAAGGGTTCCAGCTAACTCAACTTTGAGAATAATATATTAATAACAATAGTAAATAACATCACAAAACAGAAGGTGGAGAGTATGGTTTCATCAGAATGGCTTCTGGGAGTTAATGTAAATTTTATTCGTGGAAACTCTTTCATGCCTGAATGATACATAGGAAAGAAAGATATAAGTCCTACCCTAAAGTAGCTCATGTTTTAGAAGAAGGAAGCAAAAAAGTTGGCAGGTGTTCAGAAGACAATGACAGAATTAAACATATCAGAGTGCTATAGGAGCATAGAGGAGGGACACTTATCCCCAGCTCAAGGGGAGCAGGGAATTTCTGCGAGGAGGAAACAATTGTGCTCAGCCTGCCAGGCACAGGAATGGGCCAACCGAGAAGAGGGTACTGTATGCAAAGACCACAGAGCCGCAGGAGAGGACCAAGCGCTAAAGCCTTGTTCAAATTAAAGTCCTTTCGTCATCACTTCTTAGCCTTTTGTGTAGTATATGTGTAGTATATGCTCTTATTGGTCTAATAGAGAACATATATTAAACAGATTAACATATATTAAATGGATTTTTGGAGCAGGGAGAAGGAATGGCTTCTTGCTCTGTCCACTCCATGCATCAACCTGATGTTGCAGTACCTCCAGGAACGGGGCACCTCTCAGGGAAATAAATGATTTGAAAGTAAATAAATAAGTAATTTTGCTCCGAAAGGCAAAATCATACAAGCCACCCAAATTGTAGGAGGCAAAAACTGAGACAGCCTTGTAAAAGCCTGCACATTGCAAATGCACTGCAGAACCATGAAGGTTTGTCTCTGTTCCAGGCACCAACATCAGTTTGCCAAAGAATAAGAAAGCAAAGAGTCACAGTTAGGATCGAAACTTATTTCCAGCCCCTGAATCCGATACCCAGGTCAGGGGCTTGGGACTGTGTTCTGGATTGCAAAGTGGGGCTGTGATAACATGCCAGTCTTGAGCTACAATGAATTGTGTAAAGATGTTTTTAGCAACTCACCACTCCGTAACCAATGCTGAGGTTGCTATCTGGGGCTGGGACAAGGGCCAGCAGTCACGGAAGTAGGCTGAGCTTGCTGACAAGACACTGCACAGATCTGGAGAGGTGGCAGTGGAGCCATTTTGGTGCTGACTCCATCCCTTTTTCTGCCCTGAGCTAAAGCTAGCAGGCAGGCAGACTCCCACCCAAAGGGCCCTGGGAGAGGTACATAAGAAACTGCCTCATCTTCCTCAGTGATTTTCTGTGCCACTTGATGCCTGGAATCCATGCTTTAAGGCTTTGCGTTAGCCTGGGAAATCTCTGTTCAAACTTCACCAGGAAGCCCAGTGTGTAAAACACTGGCAAGTAGAACTGTTTTGGTTCTGCAGCAACTAGGGCTCTATGGAGCGCTGATTTGAAAACCGCTTGATCAGCTGACTTCTCCAGTCCCGGACTGGCTGTCTGGCCTGTTTTGCATGCTACACCAGGCCTCTGGCTCGGAGGCCAGATCTAAATGGGTGCCTCTCCGAACATCAAAGCCAAAACCATGTATCAGGCTTCTTTCTTGCTTAAATTTGGTAAAATTTTTTGAGGTGTAATTAATGCAAATTCCCATTTTATCTTATGTTTCTCCATATATAAACCCTCTCTTTGTTGTATCCTTACAAGAAAAAAGAGCCTTGTATAAGATACATAAAATTTCCTGAATTATTTGTGTCAGATCAGCTACCACTGCCCTTCAGGTGCCAGGGGAGAAGTCATAACAACATCTGAAATACAGTTAATGGCTTAGGCTAAATAGCTACTAGGAGAAAGTAAGATCCCTTATAGTGTTTTAACTATCAAACCAACCATAAAATCCCCTAGGAAGGAAAACCCATTATAAAGCAATACAATCCTATCACCTCATAGTAGTCTTGCAAGAGCTATTTTTAACTATTTACTTAAAAAATATTGTAATGGTAATATGTCAAATTATTATTCCGATAAAGTATTATATTCATCAATTGGATAACCCTTCGCAGAGACATGAAATCAACTCTCATATGGTAGTCGCTGATTAACTGCTACTATATAACTCTGACCTGGATCATTCTGTGCCTCAGTTTCTTGATTGTTAAAATATTGACAATAACCCCTGCTCCCTGCTACCTTCCATACAAAGACAGAGTGAAAGGATATGTGAAATTACATGAAAATGCTTTAAGTTACAGGCAAGGTGGTTGGAGAAGATAAAGTATTATCAGCTTCCATAAGACACACTAGTGTCCAGGAGGAATGACAGGTATTTGTGTTGCAACCATTCCATACAGAGTGTGAATTCTGCCAAGTCAGCGACAGTGACTCTGTAACAACAGACGGCCTGTGTCCCAGAATGTGCTGCTGGCAATAATGCCCTCCTACATGCACAGCCTGCTACTTCTCTTGGCTTTTCGTTTCTTCTCTATAAGCTCCTTGGCACAGAACTCTTCCTCTTCAATATTTAACCCTTTTCCTTTCTAGTACCTCTGCATCAAGTCCTAATGTTATTAGCTCTGTATCAATTCCTCCTTGACACTGCTGTCAATGGAAATTGCTAAAATACAAACCTAGCCGTCTTGTTTCTCTGTTGAACCCATCATGCCTCCTACCCCAGTATATATTATATAGCCCAAATACCTTAGGTGATATCCAAGGCCCTGCATACTCTGCTCCTACTTCTCAGCCCTCGTCTTCCACCACCCCTCAAATCACCCTCCAGCATCCAGCCGACCTCATCCATCTGGCTATCATTCTGTAGTGCCATTCAGGTCCTGGGGCTTTAGTTCATGTTGGAAATGTTCCTCCTAAGTCCTTGTCTTCCTATACCCCTAACTACTCCTTTCCTGTCCACTCCTCCTTCTGTGTAGCCACTGTACCTAGCACACACTTCCAGTCTTTCAATACACATTTGCTGAACCAAAGCTCCAACAGTAAGTACTAGTTCATTTGATCTCACTGAACAATTACTTACTACATAAGACGTTTACATTCTAATGGGAGAGACCAATAAAACAAAATCATAGATCAAACACATTCAAATGCAATTATAAGTGGTAGTAAGTGCTACGTAAGAAATAAAGGAGTTGAAATAAAGAATCATTGGAATAAGGGGCAGGGATCTACTTTAGATAAAGGAATCAGGAAAGACCTCTCTAAGGAGACACCACTTTAGGCAAAACTTACACAACAGTAGACAATGGTAAAGGTAAAGCATTCTGAGCAGAAGAAACAACACAGGCAAAGGCCTGTCAGTGGGGAAGAACTGTTAGTTCAAGGCTTAAAAGATGGCCAATCTTTTGACTGGAGAGATACAAGAGATAAAGAAAAGTCATTTATCTAAAAAATTAAGTTAGCGAAATAGAGAGAGACTGTGATCGTCGACGGTCCTAATGAGCACAGTAAGGAGTCTGCATTTTATTCTAAGGGCAAGGAAGTTCAATCAAGCAACAGTTAAAATGACCTAACTTATGCTTCAGCAAAGAGCTATAGGACAACTCTGTCAACTATGCAGAAATGACCATGCAGCCCAGGTCAGTACCCTCACGTAAAGGTCATACCTCTGCCTGCCAAGCCAGTGTAGAAGCTGAGAGTGCAGATGTTCGGCCAGCTCCAAGAACAGCAATTGTTTCCCCATCATCATCCACCACTTTGAAATCCAGGTCCTCGTTGTATTTTCTGCGCTTTACTTGCCGTCCTGAGCGTCGTTTCTGCAGGGCAAACGCACCCATCAGAGAAGCTCTGTGAGTTGAAGAGGCAAAAATTTACACAAGAATACCCTCATCTATATTTACTAACATGCCAAGGAGAGCTTTCTCACCTTACAAAAGAAATCTTTCTTAAACACAACTCTTTTAAGGACTAAATTTATTCAAATGGTGGGGGGGGGAATCTAGCTGAATGAGCTAGAGAGTAAAAGCCCAATCTCCAAATTGCTATGATCCACTAAAAAGAAGGTAGAGTCTGGTGAGACATGTTTTGTTCATCAATGGCAGTGATTTTTTTTTTTCCTTTCTGGGATCCGCTTCTACTCCAATAAAACAGGGATGGGAGGTGAACTCCATCACCTTTGAGGTCCTTTGTGGCATTAGCTAGAAGCTCAGATTTTATGATAATGACAACGATAGTATTTTATTTATTTTGAATTCATGATACTTACCACATACTTCTAACAGTGTGGTTTGAAAAACTAATTAATATCAATTTTATGAGGACATAGTTTGAGAATCTCATACTTCTTCTTGAAATGCAGGGAGACATCTTAAGTATGACAAAACAAGTTCATGAGTGACCTTGATTGTGATGATCTAGGGACTCACTGCTAATTTAGTAGCTTGTACCTTTTAAAGAAACAACATTCAACAACAAAGCAGCCCAGTGGCTTTCCTCAAACAGAGAACTATATATGATTCACCTCTACCAACTCATTATATCCAGGTAACTACAGACTCACTTCAGGGAACCCTTAACCAACTAGCTCATTCTCAAATATTTAAACCTTAAAAAAAACAGAAACAAAGGCAAAACCCAACTCTCTTTTCTTCTAAAAGATACCTCCCAGACATCTCTCTGTGTTCCCATCACTTCTTCACTATGTCACCTCTAAGGCAGTTAACTTTATATGAGGGATTCTACATAAAAACCTCCCCCTGAGCCCACACACACAGATCACTATCCTGCAAACACTTAATTGCCTGCCAAATTCCATCAACTCAATGTGCTTGCTCCTCTGCCAATCTGGATACCTAACCGCCACCTGCCCCAGTTTGTAGGCAGTGAGGGGATCTATGCTCTGACACCAAACACCATTGCCTATTAATACTACAACATTACGAGCTTCCAGCTTCCTATAGTGAAGATCACTGAAAAACCTATGAGGGTCCAGATGATCCTGGAAGGTACAGTAAGTCACTCTTATTCTAAATGGTCCCCTTGCAGCAGCGAGGCTTAGATAAATTGCTGTGGGTATCGGAGGAAACAGCACTTTCGAATATTAGACTTCATGTCCAAGAGAGGTTGCCTCAACTCAGAGGGAAAATCCTAACAATGTCATGGGCATACTTTGGCTTATTTTCAGGAATCTGATTTAGATGGGCAACTCCTTATTTCCATGTTTGGCCAAACCTTCCTTACTTTTTGGCATAATGAATATATCTCTGACTTTTTTAGCATCTGGGATTATAAAAATGTCCTTGTACAGACTGGCCTAGCATTCTGAGTACTAAATGCATTACCTACATGGCAAACCAGGCCCCCTGAGCCTTACCTAGCTCAGCTTACAACTTCATTTTCCATATCAACTCCCTTTGCAGCCTAGTATCATGCCACTTTCCAAGAAGGAAGCCAACATCACTAAAAAACTAAAATATTATTAGGACAAGGATCAGGGTAGGGAAAAAGACTATAGTCTACCTGCTCACCCACCAAAACAGTAAAAGCCCAGGACTAGGTAATATGTTACAGACAGGCATAGAGGAGCAACAGGATCAGCGTCAGCAAGACCCCGTCCAGCAGCCGTAACCTCCACCAGGTCTCCCGGTCACAGCTGTACCTGGCTGTCTGCAGATTCAGTGGACTCCTCAGGACTCCGCAGGGATGGGTTCGGCAGGCCCTGATCCAGCTCTAAACTCTCCACTGTAGTTTCACTTTTCCTTTTTCCTTTCTTCTTTTTCTCCACTGGGGTTGGTCCTTGCTCCTTGCTACAAGGAGAAATTCAGAATTAAAACTGTTGGGCAATTTTTAAAACTAAGATTTCTCATGTGATCAAAGTCATGAAATCACAGCCTGGAATTCTAGGACCAGGACAGGCTTTAATGGAGAATCTACAAGAGTTTCTTCCCAGAAATATACAGAAAAATGGGAAGAGATATCTAATGGATTGATGCAGAATTCATTTTATTATATTGCTATCATGACTACTATGGCTACGATTAATGTATAAGAAATAATATAAACATCTCCAAAGCCTCGTTTTCAGTTTATACAAATGTCTTCTCTGGGAAGTTTAATTGCTTCACAGATATTAAGAATCATCAAATCACAATCTCCCTAATCTGTCATCATCCCCTAGTGAGTATGTGCTAGACCTGGAGTGAGTACTAGGAACTCAAAAATGAAGGGAACACTGTCTCTGCCCTTGAGGAGCCTACAATTATGAAAATCCTGCAGTCCATCTACAGCCACAACCCGAGGGAGTACATGGATGCTTCCTCAGAGAGGTAGAGAGGGGCAAAGTCCATTCATCCTTCACTTCAACTGTGCTTTGCTTATGCTACTCAAACTGATTTTTCACCAAAATTAATCATTAACTATGACACCAAGCTCAGAATCCATGTAATTATATACATTGCCTGGATCCTATGCAGTTACTCAACAATCATTTGCTGAATGGATGAAATTTTATACTTCTTTGATCTCTCCTACTAGAATCTAAGTTCCTAGAGGGTAGTATGTACTTGACTGAGTTTTGTATTCCTCAGAATGAGTAGCCTTATACCTTATACATATTAAATATTTAATAAATATTTAAGAAAGTCTTAAAAAATTCTTTTAAGCAACAGAAGTATGCATTAACAGACGGATAAGACTAACTGTGGTTAGGGAGATTTGACAGAATACATTTGAGCAGAGATATACATAGAATTTTGGTAGACATTAGACAGGAACAATAAGTAGTAATAATGATGGCAGTTAATACTTATATAATACTTCCTACATGCAGGCACAGTTCTAAGTCCTCTACATGGAATATCTTCTTTACTCTTCACAACAACCCTATAAGGCAGAACGGTATTCTTATTCTCATTTTATTGTGAGAAATATGAGGCACTGTGAGGTTAAGTTAGATTTTCAGTGTAACATGCCTAGCAAACGGTGGAGACAGCATTTGAACCCAGGCAGAGTCTGTGCTCTTAATGACCATGACACTTTCAGGGAATGGAGCAGTGTTCTAGATCCATTTAATAAAAGACAGTTGTGTGTCTGGATGACGGGGCAAGTGAACAGAAGCACCACATGATGGAGCTGAAAAGAAAAATCAAGCGTACACCAGGCCAGAGAGTTCAGACTTCATTACAAGCAAAGAGGGCCATGATGGCAAGTCCAAGAGACAGGGACTAAAGGCCTAAGCTGGACACAACCAGCAAGAACTCAAGGGTGAAAATGCTTTGGAAGGCCCAGTAGGAGTAGAACCACGAAGTTGAGGCAAGTAACAGAACACAGAGGAAGAGGAAAGAACTAATATTATGGGTATTTCCCTTCAGGACAGTAAGTGGAAGGCGTAGGGAAAGACGGGGAAACCAGATAGTCTTGTTCAGAGGAGGGCGACCCAGCACATATACCAAGCAGTGCTGACTGCTAACTAAGCCTGCTTCTCTCTTGAATACCTTTCATCTCTCACAGATTCTCCAACCAGGTCAGCACAAACTCCACCCACCTTTGATGCCACAGACCGAAGACTGGCTTGCCCAAATACCAGGAAAGTTAATGATAAAAACTATTTTGATCCAACCCAAGGAAGTGAAACTCAAGGGTTCCTGCCACTTTAGAGGATTACAGACTTTAACAAGGGACTTGTACTCTCAAGCAGAGGGAAAAAGGCAAAAGTTCTTCCACTTCTTATCAGTTCAGAAGAGGAGACTCAGGTAATACAGTTTAAAAAGATACTAAATGTTCATATGAATATTTATCTCACGTTACATGGCTTCTCATTAAGAAAGTTGTATAGCAATTTACATTCTTCGAGTTACTTACAAATTCCATGTCTCATTTAATTAGTATAACCACAATCCCATGAGGGAGCCACAGCAAATAATCCTTGTATTCCAGATGAGAAAACTGAGGTTTAAAGGCAGTAAAGGTCCCCAAGTCAGCAGCAGAGCAGAGGCTGACACTCAGGTGAGCCAGGTCAGGATCCTGCTTTTTTTACACCAAATACTGTTTCCTGACTCTTCTTTTTAAAACCCCAGTCTCCCTTTTGATAAAGTAAAAACTTCAAATCTCCTTTAATGTTATTTGAATCTCAAAATAATGACTAGAAGAATCAGCAACAAAAACATTCCAATTACCTAAATATAGAAAAAATTTCACAAATCCATAGATGTTGACAGTTTTTTTATAGAACTCTTAAGTAAAAGGTGTATGCTAACTTTTTTGATACAAATTTAAAGAAAAGTGATATTATCACCATAATAATCACATGCTCAGAGGTCCATTGAATCTTCTGTAAAATCCTAACATTTGAAATCAATTTTATTTATTTACTAAGTGTAACTTCATTATATCAGAAGACTTTGTCTATATTTATGTTGCATGCTGGAAACATGTGCTTCACTGTGGAACATCATACTCAAAGCTAAACCAAGCCCAAACCGTAATTAAGGAATATAACCTCCTCAAAATATGACACTTTACTATGAGACTTGTGTGCACAGTCAGAAACACATTAAATGTTGAAAGTAAGGAGGAATCATGGTGAGGCACTTTCAAAGTCAAACCTGAGGCACTACTAGATATTCCTCGCCAGAAGCTGGGGCTGGGGTGGGCTGGGGCTAATACTTTCTCAATTGTATGTCAGTAAAATATGAAAATGCCTACTAAACCTGCTCCCTTATTTAGGGGTAAATAAGAAGACACTCTACCTGTGAAATCTTCAAAGTGATTTTCTGGAAGTTACCTTTGGTAAGAGAATTGATTTGACTTCCAGAATTCTTCCTGGAGATCTTCTGATAAAGACACATATCACGAAGAAAACGTTCCTTGTAAGCTTACAAATGGGATTTTCAAATAGGATATCAAGGAAATATCACTTGAATCTATCCTCCAGGAAGACTAGATAAACTGTATCTTTTTCTTCTTTGGAATAAGTTTTAAAAACCTTATGCTTGAGAGTTTTATCAAATGAAGATATTTTAATCTCCAAATTGCTATACCTATAGATGGATTTGGCCCATGAATGCTTGTTTGCTCCTTGAAGTTCCAGGTTCTTTAAATTAGTGGCTAAATAGTATCTACTAACAAAACTACATATGCATGTAACTTTTGACTCAGCAATTCTACTTAAAGGAAGTTAATCTAAAAATACACCTCCAACAATATATAAACTTATACGCATGAGGTTATTCATTGCAACATTATTTGGCAGTTGCAAAATAATGAAAACTACCTAATTATCTAAACATAAGTCACTGAGTAAATTAGGATACATATGATGGAGTATTACATAGCTGTAAAAACAATTAAGAAAGAATTCTACAAAGTGATATGGAATGATTTCTAAGATACGTTAAGTGAAAAAAAGCAAAGTGCAATTTCCGACCTTTTGTGTAAGAATAAAGGGAAAATAAGAAAACATGTACATATCTACTTATCATTATAAAAAGAGACATAGGAAGGATAAACCAAAAAACAATGATTATCTGGAAGAGGTGGAAGAAGCAACAGGGTAGAAGGGAACTCAGGAGTTCTATAATACGTATGAAAATAGGCGTGTATGTGTACACATATATATGAATATATGTATATAGATATATCCATGTGTACATATATCAGTAAGTGCACGCGTGTGTACATTTCCCTCCTTAGTTTTGACAACTAAAAGGGCCTAAGAGCAAAGATGCTTCATTAGCAATGTGTACATCTAGCACTAGATCTTGATGTCTAATACTAAAGCTCCTCAGAGAAATGGCTGATTCCAAGGCTAAAGTAGGGAAGATAGAAGATGAGCCTGAAACATCTTACTATGTGAGAAAATAAAAGCGTGCCTGAGAAAAATGAAGAGGGCATGTCAAAACAACACAGGAGTCAGCCTAAAGAGCTCTCACCCAAAACTGAGATCATCCGACCACCAAAGTATTAATAATTGAGGACAGCAAAGAATTACAAGTCACTGAGAACAACAGGAATCCATACTAATGACAGATAATGAGGGAGAAGGGAGAGCTCTTGTTTACTACAGAACCCAAATGTTAAATGCAGCTAGGAAGCAAGAGAGAAAATCATTTTGTAACCACTATAGAAAAGGTGGGTACGGTCCAGAATCATCAAGGGATGCTGAACCTAGGGAGAACAATTTGAAGAGGAGCAGGATATATGCATGACCTTAAAGTGCCTCCCTATAGATTTCTTATTAGTTACAAGAGAGCAAAAAGAAAAACTAGACAATGATTATTTAAGAATATGGCCTTTTAGGAAAGACACACTCGAGTATTTAGGGACCAAAAGGCCTGAAGTATGCAACTTAGTTGCAGACGGTTCAGGAAAAACATATATATAATAGGTCTTCGCTGACATAAGTTATAGTATACATGTATGCATATATATATATCTAAACTTAAAAAAATAACTTATTCTGGCATTTTTGACATTCACTGCTAAAGTGAATACTGTGTTTGTTTAGCGTCTTTTTTTGTGATAACCAGTATTGATCCCCAGAACACAAGAGTGGGCAAAAGATCAGGCTGGCCTATGGGATCCTATTCCTTTTATCGCAGTGACTGGTCCAGAAATGGACACATGACCCAGCCAGGCCAACCTGGGAGTCTTTCCTTCAAAAAAAAAATTGACAGGAGTTGGGTACAAAATGAATCTCTTTCCTCCTAAGTCATGAAGTTGCTAAGCTGTGAGCCCACAGCTGCAGGAAGCCATGATTCCAGCCTCAAGAAAAAAGCATTTGTAAAGAATGGAGCTGACACCCAGAGAGGTACAGGGAGGGGTTGGAGACCAAGAGCCTTAGTCTTAGCTAAACCTCAACTAAACCTTCTGATTCTGATTTCTTAAGCCAGTGAACACCCTTATTATTATTTTTTTCTGATTTAAGCTAATTTAATTTGGGTTTATGTCACTTGTAACCAAGAGAGTTCTGAATAATACAAAGGCCACCATTTATTGGCACTTGAGATTGCACTAAAGCAATCTCATTTCCATAATTCTCTTTTCTAGCTTTCAGAGTTAGAATAAACTAACTTGCGAGAAAGGAGAAAAAAAGGAAGACATAGAGACTCAAAGGATTTTTTTTTTTTTTTTTTTTTTTTAGACAGAGTGTCACTCTGTTGCCCCGGCTAGAGTGCCACGGCATCAGCTCACAGCAACCTCAAACTCCTGGGCTCAAGCAATCCTACTGCCTCAGCCTCTCAAGTAGCTGGGGCTACAGGCATGCGCCACCATGCCCGGCTAATTTTTTATATATATATTTTTTTAGTTGCCCAGGTAATTTCTTTCTATTTTTTTTTAGTAGAGACACGGTCTCACTCTTGCCCAAGCTGGTCTCAAACTCCTGAGCTCAAAGGATCTGCCCGTCTCGGCCTCCCAAAGTGCTAGGATTACAGGCGTGAGCCACCGCGCCCGGCCTACAAAGGACCTAATTTTAATTAAAAAAACTTTTTTAAATAAAACTTGATTTTACAATAAAACATATATCCACTGTAAAGAACACACCTACTATGCATGTATGACATGAAAGAAACTCCCAATAAGTAGAATATACTACACAGGCAGGGCAATTACCAATTATAACTACCAACAGTTTATTATTAGGCCTCACCCCAAAGCTCTCTTATCCTGTATTCTACATGGCTTCATCGGCCAAGAACATTTTGTGCATCTTTACTTTCTGTAGTTTGCATTAGAAAAATCAGTATTTTTTGGCTTTCTGAATAAGAAATTACATTATAATATCAAAGCACTAGGTAGATAGGCATTCTCAAACTTTTCCCTCAACCCTATCTCTAGTTCCCAACCTCCAGGTTTCTTTGCTAAAATCCAAAGTCGGAAACTGAATCTAAGCATGAGGAGATTTAGGTGAGTGTCACAACATAGTACTACCATTGAGTCTTTTATTATTCTGCCCCTGTGGATTCCAAGTATTAAAAGATCTTACCTGTCAAACTGCATTTATTCAAAATGACTCATCTTCCCATTTTAAAATGAAAACTTTATAAAATATCCATCAAAGCCTTACTGGAAAGAATGAGGCACTACCACAGCCACTGGAAATAGCTCATGATCTCAACTACTGCCTCCGAAGACAAGCAGAGTCTGAGAAGTTCAGCCCAGGAACCACTACTCCATTCTAGGAATATCCTTCCAGAGACATTTCCATCACTGGCCTTCCTACAGACTTTCATCCTCTTTCCAGGAGTGCAATACTAAAAACATAGATACTACCCTGAAAAAGCTTGTTTCACACTTCATTCAACTTTTACATAATACTCCTATTAGTTCAGTCTATGTAGAGAACTGAGTTGGTAAAGATTTTAGAGATACTGGTTAAATGAAAAAACACACAATAAACTAATTATTTTGGTGCAGACGTTGTCCACTGCAGACAAAATGTGACCCAAAGCTACCCTGTCCCTCAGTCCCTTTAACTGTATCTAACCAAGCACCATCAAAACAGAGATTATTTATTTAAAAAAAAAAAAAGGAAGAGAGATTATGACAGGTTTGTGATATTACACTAGTAAAAAATGAAACAAAAAGATTACGTCCTTGTAAGTGACAAACCAGAGTTTTATCAAGTAATCTTATTAAAAGTAATACAAGCAAATGAAAATAAAAATTCAGAAAGTGTAGAAGGGTTTCAAATGAAAAGTACAAGTTGTCCTTAGTGCACCAAATCTCACTTCTCAGAGAGAGTCGTGTTTGACTGATACATCACTAACTACAAATTTGTTCATGCCTCTAGTTCATTATTTATTAACATTAAGTGGCTGGGAGTGGTGGCTCACGCCTGTAATCCTAGCACTCTGGGAGGCTGAAGCGGGTTGATCACTCAAGGTCAGGAGTTCAAGACCAGCCTGAGCAAGAGCGAGACTCCGTCTCTACTAAAAAAAATAGAAAGAAATGATCTGGACAACTAAAAATATATAGAAAAAATTAGCTGGGCATGGTGGCGCATGCCTGTAGTCCCAGCTACTCGGGAGGCTGAGGCAGTAGGATCGCTTGAGCCCAGGAGTTTAAGGTTGCTGTGAGCTAGGTTGACGCCACGGCACTCACTCTAGCCAGGGCAACAGAGTGAGACTCTGTCTCAAAAAAAAAAAAAAAACATTAAGCAATGACTACTGACATCTTGATATGAAAATTGATGAATTTAGATCTTATATTCCTGCCCCTACTCGATATTTTTGTTGAATTCTTTTACTTAGGCAACTATGTCTTAAATTTTCATTAATTCTTTGTTCTTTGATTGCTCTTTTTTCATAACCGATTCTTTTTGTTCTTTATTTATTTTTTTTTATTTTTTAATTTTTTTTTGAGGCAGAGTCTCACTCTGTTGCCCAGGCTAGAGTGAGTGCCGTGGCGTCAGCCTAGCTCACAGCAACCTCAAACTCCTGGGCTTAGGCGATCCTACTGCCTGAGCCTCCTGAGTAGCTGGGACTACAGGCACATTCCACCATGCCCGGCTACTTTTTTCTATATATATTTTTAGTTGTCCAGCTAATTTATTTTATTTCTTTTTTTAGTAGAGACGGGGTCTCGCTCTTGCTCAGGCTGGTCTTGACTCCTGAGCTCAGGCAATCCTCTCGCCTTGGCCTCCCAGAGTGCTAGGATTACAGGCGTGAGCCACCACACCCAGCCCATAATCAATTTTTGTTTTACAGACAAAATATCATCTTGAATCTGAGGATGCTATCTTAAAATCTGTACAAGTTCTTTTCCTTTAATTGTTTCTTCTGAGGACAGTTATTCTGTTCATTTTTCTTTTTCCTGCTTTATGCTGCTTCTTTTCCTCTATGGTCTTGCGCTCTTTGGTAGATTGTTCCTATTGAAAATGAACTAGATTGAAAATACAGGCGGCTGGTGAGGCTGTCCTCTGCTACTGAGTAAGCTGCTTTCCCCACAAGCCTTACCCTTGACTAGGAGGCCTGGTCTAGGACTCTGCACACTTGTCAAGTGGCTGCCCTCTCCCCATGTTTACGGTATGGGTAGGGAAAGGTCGAGAAGTTAGTACCCCTATGCCACCTTGTTGTGAATGTCAGTCCCTCCTTGGAGCCCTAGCCCCTTCTTCAGGGAAAACTGCTCAATATCTTAGAGTTACTGCCTGATTTCAGCCTGGAGTTGACAAACCCCACAGCCACTCTGCAGACAGTCCCTTAATCAGCCACCTTGTTTCTGACCGGCCTCCAAACACTCCTCCAGAGCTGCCAGGTCCACTGTGAGGAGGAAGTACTTCTACATCTGCTACAAACATAGCTCTTGCATGTGCTCAGAGCTGGGACTTCCTCCATAGCATTTATCCACCAGTGTGAGACCAATGGCCTTCCTCGTCCAGAAATTCAGTAACATCTCTCACCTTCGAAGAGTTTATTCCCCTCTGTTCTTCCTGTCATTTCAATAGGATTTGGAGAAGAAGGGAAAATAAAAGTTTACTGGGTCTAGCATCCTGAAACTGGAAGCGCCCCCACGAAAAGAACATCTGTTTAAATGGTTTTTGGTCTTTTTGCTTTAAGTCTTTTCTCATCTATTAATTTCTTTAATACCTGGCTCAACACTCATCTCTTCCAAGGGACTTCCCAGACCAGAAATGAAATACTCTTTTATCTTGTAAATCTTTTCAGCTATTCTGTATGCAGTTATATGAGGTTCTTCACTTGTTTGTATTTTTGCCTATTTCTTAAACACTTGCAAGGCAATTTCTCTAACTTGTGTAAGCTCCTAAATGACAGGGTTCATAGAAAATACTTCTGTGACACCTTCCTTCCTTCACTATTTCATTCCCAATAAAAATACTCATAAACAAAGCAAGACACAGGAGGCACTAAAAATACACTGGATAAATAAATTAGCAGACATTTATCAAGCATTATTATTTAGTAATAACAATAATAGACTGTTTCCTTACAGATTTGGTAAAGGTCCACTATGTACCAGACCCTACTTTAAGCCCTGGGGATTACAGAATAAGCACTCCCAGTACTCTTGAAAAAACCGAAATGGAGATTCAGTCCAAAGCTTCAGAGGTGAGTCTCTGCCACTATTATTTAGATTTCTTCCTCACATAACATGAAGTCCAAGCATAGGATCTCTACTCAGAACTCACACACATCTTTATATTTGTCTTCTTTATTCTAATAAATGGTCAGAATGTAAAAACAAGTCTCCCAATAGAAAGAATCCTGCCAATGGAATCTCTTGAGCCTAAAACAAGCCTCAATGAACATACTCTCTACATGAAGATGGGTGATTTGACCTTCAGGTAGTGAGAAACAGCTATCAGTGCTTGTGAGGAGAGCTAGCTGAATGTTACTACTCTTCCTGCATCACAGTTATCAGCTGACTCAGTAATAATCACACAGCTCAAATGGTTATATAATCAGAAGGCCTGGGGTTTAACACTTTCCAGAAGCAACCACCAAAGAAGAAAACAAGAAAAGGTAAACTCTTTCTTCCAGAAGGTTACTAAGCTTATTAGATTTGGGAGAAAAATCTGCTCTGGGTTAACAAATCAAACAAATGGGGATGACAGGCTGAAACTCGAGCTGATCACACCATCCATTTCTTTTCTTCCTTTTGGTTTTTCATTCCTAGTAGATGTTAAATAGAAAAACTTATATAGGCTCCATTTTTCCTGTGATCTTTCATCTGAGACCCATGTTTCTCAAAGGATGATCAAGAACCAGCTACACTTTAATTATCTCAGAGAATTCTGAACTGTAGATTCCTGGGCTCAACCCCAGACCCAATAAATCATTCTCTTTGGGGATGTGGTCAGGGAATCTACTTTTCTAACAAGCTGCCCAGGTAATTCCCTAGGCCCAGCAAAGTCTGAGAACCAGAGATCCAGACAGATGCCCCTGACTTGGGCCAGTCCAGCACACTGATTAGTTTCTTGATTTTCAAGAGAGAATATAAACCATTCTGACATATGGAAATTCCAAAGCTTATGCTCTGCCCTCACCAGCAACATGAACACCAAAACTCAAGACCTTAGCTTTCAAAATTAACCTCCGGCTTGGTAAAAATGCTGGGCTTCCTCTGTAAGAGAGGATAACCTAAAGGGCTCAACCTATTCCTCAGGTACTCACTCCCTGGGTATTGAGTAAAAGCATCAGAAGGCCTCCTATACAACCAAAATGGATCATCTTTCCTGCTCACCAAGCTGTGCTTAATGCCACGAAGCTGACTTTGATGACAGGCTACTTCAAAAAAGAAAAATATTAAATTCACAGGCATACAAAAGCATTAGATGCAAAAAACTATTGTTGAGGACAGCATCCGTTACATCACATAATGTTCCTGCTATGGTTGAAAGTGTCCCCAAAAGTTTCTGTGTTGGAAACTTAATTCCCAATAGAACAGTGTTGGGAGGTGGGGCCTAATAAGAAGTGATTAGGTCATAAGGGCTCTGCCCTCATGAATGGGTTCGTGTTATCACAGGAGTGGGTTAGTTATCTTGACAGTGGCCCCCTCTTGCTCCCTGGTTTTCACCCTCTCTTGCCCTTCTGCCTTTGGCCACAGGTTGATGAGTAGCACAAAGGTCTTCTCCAGATGCCAGCGCCATGCTCTTGGACTTCCCGGCCCCCAGAACCATGAGCCAAATAAATTTCTGTTCATTGTAAATTACCCAGTCTGTGGTGTTCTGTTACAGCAACATAAAATGAACAATGACAGTTCCCTAAGTGAGGAATTTCTTTCTCAGCTGGTAAAAACTCAGTTTCCTACATGTTCCTACACCTACCTTTCTGATCCCCTGTTTCAGCTATACTGGCAGTGTGTGTCTATGTATGTATAGGTACATGTATATGTTTGTATATATACAAAAGTACACCTGTGAATGTCTTCTTATGCAAGTGGCTCCCATCCTCTCTGGAAAAGGTACTCTAATTAAAAAATAGTAAAAGCACATGAGCTATACTAAGTGAAATTTTAATTTCAGAGTTAGTGAAATGACAGAGCCTAATTTGGGTTCCTAAAGGACGTTTCTTGCTTAAGTTTTATACAATAAAGGGATGAACGAAACTCATTCTCAAAAATCATTTGGAGCTGGGCACAGTGGTATGCACCTGTAATCCCAGCTACCCCAGAGGCTGAGGAAGGAGGATTGCTTGAACCAGGGTGTTCAAGTCCAGCCTGAGAAACACAAAGAGACCCTGTCTCTAAAGAAAATAAATAAATAAAAATAAAAATAATTTGGAAGGAAAGGAAGACAGAATAGTTTCAATTAAAACTTCTCCTACTTGAGAGTTTTAGGCTTTTATTTCCTAAGCACTAAATGAATACTCATCACTATTAATTATCATCATTGAAAAATTTGCTAGACTCTACCTATAAGCTTAGGAGAGGAGACATTTTCAATACCTGTTTGCTGCCTCTCAAATGCAAAGAGGAACAGCAAAGGAGAAAGTTGAAGCCATTATAGTCCTTGAAAGGATACTATGGAGTAAGCAAACTGAAATTCTATACAAAAGGGGTCATTTACTACAAATAAAGAATCAGGGCCAGGCGTGGTGGCTAAGGCCTGTAATCCCAGCACTTTGGGAGGCCAAGGCAGGAAGACCACTTGAGACCAGAAGTTAGAGACCAGCCTGCACAACAGTGAGAAACCATCTCTGCAAAAAAATTTTAAAAAGTAGTCAAGCTTGGTGGTACACGCCTATGGTCCCAGTTACTTGGGAGGCTGAGACAGGAAGACTGCTTGAGCCCAGGAGGTCAAGCCTACAGTGAGCTATGATCACGCCGCTGCACAGGCTGGGCAATAGAGCGAGACTCTATTTCTTAAAACAAACAAAAAACCCCTGAGAACCAATTTCTGTAACACTAGAATCTCCTCGTGTCCATTGCTGACCTTCCCCAGCAAGGCAAAAAGAGACACGAAGCTGAGGGGTGGCAGGGAGTAGATCTTACAGCCAGGTGAACCTGGAGGCAAATCCTGACAATGCTGCTCATTAGTTTTGTGGCTTGGACAAGTTACTTTGTAAACTTTCATTTATTTATAGAATGAACATACCACCTACTGTTATTTAACAATGAGAGTGATTATATCTTATATAGGTCTTATTTTCAGGGAGAATTCTATCCATTTGTTCTTGGAATACAATTAAGTTACATACATAAAATATCATGTGTCAATCTGACAAACCCCTCTGGTGACTGGCCTCCAGGGACTTAAGAGACACAAGGCATGGTGGTCCTGATCACGAGCACTTAATTTTTGTTGAGAAGACAAGTAGGAAAACCACAGTCAATGACTGAGAGGCAGCCTGTTGCAGAGGCAAAAATCAGGAGGCCTGAGTTTTTAACACACCCCAGTGAAAGGACAGACAATTCCCTGGCTGCAGCACAACAGGGTTGAACTAGACCTCTTTTAGCCTTCACAGGTCAAAAGTATGATTTATAATGAAAAGTGAGGCTCCAAGTGCCTCAGAGGTTCAGAGGAGACACAAAGGCACACTGGTTTGGGGAAGCTCTGCGGAGGAACTGGACTTGCACTCAGATTCAAAGAATGGGAAGGATTAGGGACACGAGGAGGGCAAAAGGCATAAGGGCTGGGAGAAATAAGAGCAATCCAAAGGAGAAAGGAATTAAGTACTTTTAAGGGACAATGGGACGAATCTAGCTGGCCAGGTCTGTTGCCAGAGATGGAAAGGCAGAGAGAGGAGAAACCCCAAAGAGTTTGAATAACAGAGAAAGGACTCTGGACTTTTTCCTGGAAGCCACAGGAAAAATCAGAAGTTTCTAAGCAGGTGTAAATTGTTAGAGGGAATCCCATTTCCCTGACCCCACGTTTTTAGAAGGAAAAGCATGTTTTATTTCCAAAGGGGAACCAATACTGGAAACATATTTTCTGCTTTTCTTCAAACTCACCTCACTTCTCTGATTAGGGACATAACCTGACTGGCAAGACTGGGAAGAGGAATGGCGCATACATGGCCCAGCATCCCCGCCTCTGCTTCAGAGACTGCCTGCAGTTCTGGTGGATGAACTCAACTGAGGGAGCAACGAGGAGTCTGATGCTGGCCACAAGGCAAAGAAAGTTCTTCCATGCAATCTACCAATAATGAAGCTGATAACTGGATGTCCATCACTGTTGACTATTTCCCAACTTATTTAGAATTGAGAGGGAGGGAAAGGGGATTTGATTTACCACCATCAGCACTGACTGCTAAAATAAATAAGTTAATAGCAATGTTTCAGAAAGACTACCCAGGTGGCAACTGGCAAGATGGACTGAAGGAGAAAAGGCCCAAAAGCCTGTAAATCAGTTGTAGAACTCCTACAGCAATCCAAGCATTCAGTGAATCATTTATAACCATCAAGTATTATCTCGTGTCTAATCAATAGCTGCTCAAATCAAAACATGAGCCAATGTGCAAGAGTAAATGAAAGAGCACAAAAAATTAAGACTTAATTACTAACATATTTTTTTCTTAATCAATTAATGTCATTTCATATCCAAAACTGCTTCTGGGCTGGGCACAGTGGCTCATGCCTATAATCCCAGGACTTCAGGAGGCCAAGGCAGGAAGATCACTTGAGGCCAGGAGTTCAAGACCAGCCTGGGCAACATAGTGAGACCTTGTCTCTACAAAAAATAAAAAATTAACCAGGCATGGTGGTCTGTACCTGGAGTCCCAGCTACTCAGGAGGCTGAGGTGAAAGGATCACTTGAGCCCAGGAGTTGGAAGTTGTATCGAGCTATGATTGTGCCACTGTATTTCAGCCTGGGCAACAGCATAAGACCTTATCTCTTAAAAAAACAAACAAAAAACCTGCTTTTGCTGACCACTGGGATCATTAATTAAAGGGACCAAAATAATTGTATAAAGGTGTGAAAGAGAAGAAAATCAAAGGCTCACCAGTCCAGAACCCTATCTGGGCTACATAGAAGAATTCTAATATGTCACAGATCAGTATCATACAGCCCCAAAATAAAAATTGAGAAAGCCCCATATACCTTGCCCGCATAAAGAGATGACCACCTCCATCTATCTGTCAGCCTCCTCTCAAAGGGTGTCTCCCAGATTTCTAAACCAAGAGGTTCTGCTGTCTTCTAAGTTAGCAGCAGCCCTTGAAAACACTACCAAGCACTTTCCTAATCACTTACATGTTACGCAGCCTAATGAGATCAAAATTAAGTTCCTTTAATTATTGCTACATATATATAACAAAGCCTGTAAGTTTTTTATTAGTCAGAATCCTGATTTTGCCTATACATCTGATACCCAATCTTGTTTTGTGAAATGTTTCCTCATCCACAAATGGAATTTATGTAACATCTGTACACTCATTACTTTGTTTCATACCCAACACAATGTAAATATGAATTCCTTAAAAAAGGAGGTGTTGATAAAACTGTGTCAGAGACCAGGGGTTTAGTGAGCTCAGATACCTGTGGCTTTCTACTGCCCTCTACACAAAACAGACTCCTTATTAGACTATAAATCCCTTCTCTAATTACCCCAAATTCTCAAACGCTATCCTCATTCCTCTCTATTCACTATTCTCTATAATAACCAAAAAAGGTCACCCCACTAGCTCATGTCTGATCCTTTTCCTTCATATAAGCTATTAACCTAAAGAACCATTTCAGCTTTCTCCAAAGTAATATGGAGATAAAAAATCATTGGCAGAAGCCAAAGAGTCACTCTGCTACCCCATCCACACGTTGGACATCAGAGTATACTCACTAGGTTTGCTGAGAAACAAATCCTGTAAGGTTTTCATTTGTCAGAATTCTGATTTTTGCCTACCTTTCTTGATCTTCTATACAGTATTTTATGAGCATTCTCTGTAAACTATATTCCTAGGCTCTCACCCAAGCCTCTTTGATAGACAAAAGATGAAATCCCTTGCCAGGCAGAAGGGAGTAAACACTCTGAGGCAAAATTTTAACTTGGATTAGGAAATTATCCATCTGGTCCCAACAAACTGTCCCAAAAAAGAACTGAACCATTTAGTAAACTCCAAGTTGTAGCATCCACCACTTAAAATGCTTTCTCTCTTTAAAATTTACCTCCTTCGTGTCTGGCCCAGCACAAGTCTGATGGCCTCTTTACTTTCTGTTCTGTTAGCATTCACATCAATCTCTACATTTTTATGGTCTGATATGATATATACATATACACAGATAGATACAGATATAAATATTCTGCCTCTGCACTTGAGATTTTATAAATGCAAATCTATTAAGATAGGGGTCATATATTTGTTTGGTATTTCCTCAAAAAGTTTAAATATAATGTTCTGTGTGAAGAAATTAGAGACAAAATGAAATCATTCTATCTGTATATAGATGACAGATACTAAATTCACTGTATAAGGAATGCATTTGCTATCCTGACAGGACCTACAGCCAGGACCTGCATGTCACCCACTCTTCAATGAATCTATATTTATGCTCTCTGATTCTCTACAAGTCACTGTGGTCTCCTCTGGTCTCATTTACTCAATATTTCCCAAGCACCCGTTGATGTGTCAGGCATTGTACTAGACAATGAACTAGAGAAAAAGATCAGGAATGGTCGTGCACTCAGAGCTTGTAGCCTAGGGGAAGCTAGCCGGTCCCTGTCTGTCTGGAACTCTGCACATACCCATGGCTCTCCCAGGCTGCCTGCACCACTGATTCCCATGACTGTGCACCCTCCTCATAGCTGCTCCTCTACCGCTCTCACTGCTGCTATTCTAAAAATTGCTGCCATTGCTGTATCAGACCCAGAATGTCCCTTTCCTTATACCCTGTTCCCTGTTACCATTTTTATTCTTCTTAGTTCGAAAGGAACGGCAAGAAATTGTATGGTCAATATTAATTAAAGTTATCTTTCTCTCATCAGGAGGTGAGAAAAGTGGTTCACTTTTGGCTGAAAGCTACGAACACGAAGAGCACATAAACATCGGATTTAAGGGGTACATCTACACAAGGCAGGAAACCAACCACCAACTAAAGAATGCCAAGTACTAAGTATACAGGTCAAAAAGGATGGTTGGGGTCTATAGGGGATGGGGAATTAACTCTTGGAGTATCCTAAAACCAAAAATGTTGTTTTTGAACACCACGACTCCAGGAATATAATTAAAAAACAGCAACCTCCAAGGACAGCCCCTTGCATTAGAACCAAGTGGTTATCCCTGTTCCCCATCCTGTAAGTGAGGCATGAAGCTGAGGTCCACAGGAGGGCAGTGAGGTTATGTCAAGGGCTTTGGGCTAATACAAAAGGCAAATGGTTCTGCACAGGCCCAGGCAAGTGCTTAGAGCAGGGAGAAAGGAATGCACCTGGCCTTCCTGGACTTTGTCCTGGCTGCAGAGTCAGCACAGCTTCTCTTTTCTTTGGCCTCCTTGGTGCCTGAGGCCTCCCGGGGCTTCCGTGTCTTCTTTGCTCCATCCTTCTGTTTCGGCTCCTTGGGCTCCTTGGCCTTCTTCGGCTCCTTAGCCTTCCTGGGTTCCTTTGGCTCTTTCGGTTCTCGCTTCCTCTTTGGCTTGGGCTCCCTGTCCTTGCTTCCCTTTGCTGCACCCTCTTGCTCTCCTGGCTCCTTTTTCTTCCGTTTCTTCTTCACTCCAGTACCTCCTCCTCCACTGTCCTCCATCCCATTATGGGAGGTCATTTTCCTAGGAAAAAGGGTAGCAGCATCCTCTTCAGCGGTGTACAGGTCCTTCTGGGACAGACAGTGACTAGCAACATCTTCAGTCTTGTCTTCCTGATCCGTGTTGCAGTCAAACGGTGATGGGGATTTGTAGTCAAAATTGACAGAGGCATCAGACATTGGGGAGTGATTCAGAACTTTTAAATTTGACAACTGTAAAAGAAAGAGAAACAAGCGTATTATCCTTCTAATGCATGCTTCATACAAGAGTGTTATTCAGTTTGAATGTATAGATTTGTTCAACAAATATTTACTGAGTCCTACCATATGTTCACTCCAACTGTGCTAGGCCAGGGGACACACATGGCCTTTGCCTTTGCGGAGCTGTACCAAAGTATTGTGAGCATACTATATTTAAAAATTAGTACATAAAAACCTGAAGAGTTTCCACATTATATGGAGAAAGCTGAAACATCTTTGAAGTTTCATGTGTAAAACAGGAAACTACAATAGTCTCCTACAAAATACCTTTAGAGGCCCCTAGCAGACACAAAATCCTAGGCACACTGTTCTGACCCAGAATGTCCTCTATTGTGTTAACACACCAAAGTTACCATTCAAATGTGTTCTGAGACCTTAGTCTTGAATTAAAGTGGCATCACTGGGGGTGATAAGGAGGCAGTGTTAAATTCAGTGGTGTGCTGCTTTACCTCCCCAAATCTTTGTTCTCACCTATCATCAAGCAGCATCAACTTTCGGCCTGGGTGATTCTCAACAAGAAAAAAATCAGGATCATTCAACCAAAACATTTTAACTGGAAATGGTGATGTTCTATATGATCATCTAGCTTAGTTACCAGATAGAGCACCAAACAGCCTTTGGCCATATGCAAAAACCCAAACTACCCATATGGAAGGAAGCTTTATTGTGATAGATGCCATTAGAAAGGATGTGTCACAGGTGCTGAAGGCAGCCCTAAAAAGGAAGTTTCAAAGCTGTTTTTGAGTACTGTCAAATAAAAGTACAGCCTCTCAAGGTGACCGCTTTAAAGGAAATCTCCTTTTGGAAGCAGAAGTTACATCTCATTCTTTCAGGTCTGGTGTTATAAAAAATATCTGCCATTTCATAACCAAACTAAGTTTGACAATAATCGGGTACTTGTATGGGTGCTAGTTTCAGGGAACAGCTCACTCTCCTTGGTCTGAAACAAAGAACTTAAGAAGTGCATGGGAGGGACAAGCAGGCTTTCCAGGTTACAATCGTTTTCGGGGGTGATGGCTTAGAAACAGCACCATTTGTGAGGAGCCTTTTCCCCTAACAAGAGTCTGGTGTGTGCTAAAGGGCACAGACACTTGCCCAGGTGGTATGGTTTCCCTCCAGCGTGCCGGTTACCCAATCTGTGCTCAGACTTCCTGGCCCATCCTGGGAGTGATGGAGACTAGAAAATTCAGCTGCGTATTTCTCCTTCTGTTTTTTCTAGTTCCCTTCCCAAGTCTGATGCTCCCAAACATAACACTGAGACTCCCAGGAGAGAAAGATGAAAGAAAAGAAAGATTTATTTTGATCTTTATCGTAAATACAGTTTGGCCTCATAAACAATCCTAAATCCAGAAGGAACCGGTCATTCTGGCAGGACTCACTACTGAAAAAAATAGGAAAACAATCCGGTTTGACCACCTCATTATCGATCAAGTACTTAAGATGGCTTAGGAAAAGGAGGAGCTAAGGAGACATAAAAGAAAGTTAAAATCAAATACAAGAAAATGGCTAAGATGCTAAATTTTATGTCATGTGGTTTTTACCACAAGGCAAAGAAACCCAGCAGTGGGGTGACAGGTATCCAGTTAAAGCTCGGATCCTGTGAGTACACAGCCAACCTCGGGATACTACTGAATTCTGTGCCAGGACACTTGGCCCTCAGGCAACAAGATTTTGCTTAGCACACAAGGGTGGACAGACTGAAAAAGCAAGACATACAGGTTTGTTTATTAAAGAAGCTTTCAAAGGTAACACATAAGAGACCTAATTCTACCAGGGCAGTTCTCTGTAGGTCAGAGTGAGACCCTCTCTTCAACCTCATGTCCCGGTCTCTTTTCTGAAGGATGGGCTCTCCAAAGAAGCTAGAAGCAGGTGACAGTAGGGAGTACTTAATCATTAGGCATTAACAGCAGAAGCGGCTAACATTTATTGAACACATACCATATGGATATACTAGGCATTACATGAGGCATGTTTCATGATCTCTAATCTTTATAACAATCCTACAAGGTCAGCATAAATAGGACCATTTTGTAAATGGAGAAATGGAAGAGTAGTGATGTTAAGGATATGCCCAAAGCTATATAGCTATCAAGTGGAAGTGCGTGCATTTGAACTCTCCAACTGTTCAAAGCTAATATTCACTTCATTGAACACTGTATGACCCCCAGGGAACTGTAACGACTGCTAGGCCACCAGATCATAATAAAACTTGGTTAGAAATGTAAAATGTGATGGAGTATACAACCACTTTGGGAAAAGGTCAAGCAGTTCTTTATAAAATATAACATATATGTATATGATATTTCAGCAATTCCACTCCCAGGAATCACAGATAATTGTCTAGTGTAGCTCCTCATCTTACAGATAAATAATTAGTTCAGAGAGATGAAGCAACGTGCCAAGTGTATATTCCCAGACAGCAGCAGAACTGGGACATCCTAGAGGGAAAAGGGAAACCCAAGAAATATAGCAATATTGAAAGGGGAAAGTATCCTAAAAGGCAGATATTGGCAACAAAAATATATAAAATTATAATTTCAAAAGTCAACAACCCACCAAAAATGTTTTTATTTTTAAAGCACTTTGTTGAGAACTTTTGATTCTTGGTATCTAAATATCATATAGTTCTTGAAAACTTGCAAAATTTATCTAAAACCACACTACCAGCAAAAGGATGGACTGAGGGACTGATGGTGAGTTAATGATAAAGTTACAACTATATTAAAAAGTGAAAAGAATTTCCTGTCACACTTCTGCTTTTTTCAGAATACACTAACCCTTTGGGCTAGTTTTCCCATGGATGAATCAAAGTTAGGTAGAAGACGACAATTCTCCACAGTCACAGCAATACTTGTGTACTTGTGTATGAGCTAAACATGTCACAGATCTAAACCTTTCATCACCACTTTGAAGCTGCCCCAACGGCTTGGCCACCATGGCTTCTCTGACTCCTCTGGTCAATACAGGAGAGGAGGCGATGCTACTCAATGTGTTTAAGCAGTCTTCTCGATGCCAATGTTTTCTACATGTAAATAAACTTAAAGCCTCTTTTTATTTAAAGAACTGAAAAATTAGCAGCTTATTTCTGTTAAAAAAAATAATAGTTTTGCATCTGTCTCATAAATGTTAGTGATATATTTGATGACAATAGTAACATGAGCTGAAAAAAACCAATATGTAATATAGAATTACTATGTATTAATAATATTTTAGTTAGAACTGTGTCAACTTTCACACCATTTAGTTTGGTCTTATAAATACCATAAATAAATGCACTGGCAAACCCTAGGATTCTAGTCAAGACGGACCTCTGAGGCCATCAAGCCCAAAACTACCCTCTTATGCTCTCTAACAGTCAAATATATTTTTTTAGACGATTAAAACTTTTTATTGTAAAATATACATACATAAAGTACATAAAACAGTTTAATGAACAATTAAAGCTAACACCATTGTATCTACCCCCAGTCAAGTATTAATAAATAGACTTTCAGTCTCTTCTAAGGACAGGGAGATTCCTGCTCACAAGGCACATGCCGCGGCTGGCAGCTCAACTTCTCAGGATTTCTTCCTTGTTTGGATCTAAAGCCTGTCCTCCTGTAACTCTCCCCATGTAGCCCACTGCTGTCCACAGGTCCAGCAATAGATCATTTAACCTCTTTTCCATGCAATGCCCTTAAGTCTGCACTTCTTCGGGCTACACAGTCTTAGCATCATCTACCATACCTCACGTGAAAAGAGTCAGTGTTGTTTTGCCATCCCAGTCACTTTATTCTGGCCTTGAGTGTATGTTTCAGAACATAAAATGAATTAGAATGAAGGGGAAAAAAGTTGTTAAGGTATGTTAAAAGACAGGGGAAAGCATTTAATGCTCAAATTTCTTTCTAAAACATGATTCTAGGGCAAGGCTGTTTTGAATCTTGGTTTTACTGGACAATTTACTAACTATCCACTTTATACATATTGGAAAAGGCCTTCCAATGACTACCAGACTCAAGGTCTGACTACTGTTACCCCTGATGATTTGCAGGCCCTCTGTGGGATGAAGCTAAAAAACTCAGAGGTGAATTATTTACTCATCCATATTATATCACCAACTTTGCTATTCTTCTTCTTTTCACTATTCTGAATTGTGGATCATGGTTTAGTGATCCATATTGGTGGTAAACATCTTTCTAGAGATCTGAGTCCTCACCTCCCTACTCCCCACACCCACCCCAGGACATCTGGGACAAATTCTTTTGAGAATTTGGAGGTCAGCTAAATCCACCATGCTTCTTTATCCTACTTCACCCCTGGTCATCGTTCAAAATTTAGGACCCCACTCCAGACCTTTCCTTTCTCCCTTACCACCAAGTGCTATGTCTTCCCAAACCAACTCATATATCATTCTCTTCCCTCCCAAGATTTCCTCCTGAGTCCTCTGAAGCAACCTGCCTGAAACCTGGCTCTCCACAGAAGATACAACTTCTTTTAGAACACTCTCAAATTCTTTGGTGGGGCTGACATTTCCTACCACATACTCTCCAATTCCAAAGCATCATATTCCACCCACGGTGTAAAACTCTGGCTCTTCTAAGGCATATGCCATCCGCTACTTTAACTGTCTCTCTGTAACTAGACTCTAAATTTCTTAAGAAAAAGAATTTTTTAGTTACTGCTAAACCTGGCCCAAAGTAGAACTCAAGTATTTCTTGGATGAATAAATGCTGAAAAACTCAACAAATATTTGTTTAGTGAATAAATGATATCCCTATTCATTCTAGGGAAGAAAACATGGTCTAATAACCTGAAGGTCTTTGAGAGTACTACAGCATATCTTCCCACCCCACCTTTATGTTTTCCAGAGGACCTAGGAATAAAGGCTCTGCTTACCCAACTCTTGGTCATGGGGTTAGGAAGCAAGGTTCTCCTGCAGTTAACTACAAGTCTGGGTTACCTCTTGGTCATAGCTCCAAGTTTTAATTCTACTTAAAATATTATGCGTTTCTATTGCATTCATTGTTTATTAACCCTCTTCTACACTGGACACGCATCCAAAACCCTCTTACCACTTAAGATTACAAGGACCTGCAGATCATATCATATATCACATAATATTCTTCATACTATACTTTTCTGAGTACCAAGCAAGGAACTGAGATGAATAAAAATCAATATTCCTACATCACTGGTTTGTCATCGCTAACATTAGGATATGTCTCCTTACAAAGAAGTATTTTCAGCTGTATTATTTATCAGTAGTGTTACATGGGTTCTCGATGATTAGAGTTCACATTTTATTTCTCTAGCTAATTTTTTTTCTGCCTAATACTACTTAGTCATTTTAGAAACTAAAATATACATATTTCTTAGGAGCAGTTTAGTTATTTTTTAATATAGATAAAAAGTCTATAGCTCCCCTGATTTATTTTAAAACATTTTATTAAAGTTTATTTTTCTTGCAACACTTCTTTAAGCAATACAAAGTCAATCTGTAAACCCTTTGTTCTTGGTATAACTCCTGTTATACCCTTTCTGGTTAATAAGAAGCATGATTATGCATTACTGAGTTTTGACTAACTGATAAAATATATCATCTCAGTTTAATTTACCTTGCTAAGATTTTGAACAAAGAAATGAGGAATTAACAAGATCAGAATGTATTTACATGTTATTTTCCTCCAGAGAAAAGGAAAAAATGAATTAATAGGAATGAGGGTTTTTAAAGAGTAGATGTTTTATTTGTTGCTACTTCTAACACCTTAGAACCACGGTAAGAAAAAAAGAAAACATTTGATGGTTATTTTTGCTTAAGATTTCCTTGTCACTGACATACTGAATAACCAATTACTTCATTGAATCCTTACCTATATGATGTGAGGCATGTATGATTGCTCCAATTTAAGTGATAAAAAAATGAGGCTGGGCCGGGTGCGGTGGCTCATGCTTGTAATCCTAGCACTCTGGGAGGCCAAGGCGGGCGGATCATTTGAGCTCAGGAGTTTGAGATCAGCCTGAGCAAGAGCGAGACCCTGTCTCTACTAAAAAACTAGAAAGAAATTAGCTGGACAACTAAAAATATGTATATATAAAAAAATTAGCCGGGCATGGTAGTGCATGCCTGTAGTCCCAGCTACTTGGGAGGCTGAGGCAGAAGGACTGCTTGAGCCCAGGAGTTTGAGGTTGCTGTGAGCCAGCCTGACGCCACGGCACTCACTCTAGTCCGGGCAACAAAGCGAAACTCTGTCTCAGAAAAATAAAAAAAAAAAAAAATGAGGCTGAACTTACCCAAAGTTATGCAACTAAGTGGTAGGGTGAAGAGTTTCAATCCTATGCTATTGAACAATAATCAAAGGCCAAGTTCATTCCAAAACATGGGCCTCTTCTCTATCAGGCAATGAACTCTCAATCTGGAGCACAGATACTGCTTCTGAGTGAACGTAATTTTCTATTTTCATGCTCTGCAAGAAATTTCTTGCAGTTCAGTCATTAGTATAGCCTAACATTAGTATTTATAAAAGGAGAGAGATCAACTACTCTTCCTAAAAGTGGCTCACTTAGTTAATCTACTCCTCTATCACATCTAATATTAACTTTTAAATGAAAAACCCCGTTCTATTCATCAACATTATTGTGAGGTCGAAAACAAAAACCCATCAAATTGAGGCTACATAATAGCTGGCTGACATACCAATATGAACCGGTAAAATCTTAAAAGAAAGAAACCAGAATTCATTTGGGGGTAATTGCTATAGAATGTTTTTATTTAAATAAAAGCTTACCTTAAAGAATGTTTTAAAAATTAAATACACAGATTGCTTTAAGAATTATAAACCTGCTCACATATCACATATGATAATAGTTTTGTGGGTTTGGGGTTCTCTTCAGTAATGTGTTCGTTTAACAGTGGCGTAATATTCCACTAGGTGCATGTGCAATGACTTAAATAGTAACCTTTTTGATGGATGTGTAGGTTTTCTCCATGTTTGCTATCATAAATAAAACATCAATGAAAGCCCTTGTACATACAGTTTGACACATCTAAGTATATTCATAGGATAAATTCCTGGCAGATGGAACTGCATTCTCTGCAGTGTTTGCCTATCAGCTGACAACTCTTTATAGAGCTAGGACAGACAGAAATCCAGTGTGCAGACAGTATTTAGTCACTGTTCTTCCTCTTAAGAACTGGCAGCAGATGAGTCAATTATTTCCCCAAACCAACCTATCCATTGAGGATAGAACAGAGGGTAGTCCCTACAACCATATCCCTGAAGTCACCCTACATCTGACTAAATCTCCCTGGAGTAAACTTGAGAGAAAGAGTAGCTGGTCCCACCCAACCTCTTTGCACAGGGTACCAGTGAAAAGCAGGGATTCAATTCAGATCCCCCAGTTACCAGGTTGTCTTTCAATTATTTAAAAGGAAAACCAGCCCATCAGAGTTAGCCTGTTTCTAAAAGACAGAGGCGGGTCTCTCTATCTCACCTCCTTGAGCCACACTGATTGGGGTCCTGGGGTTCCTTTGAATATATAAGCACCTGGGACACAGGAACATCAGCTAAGGAAAGAGATCCTGGCAAGATGAATCACACTCCCCTCCCCTTCAAGAAATCAAATGGCAAATAGTTGATAATCATATCCTCTACTTAGTTCACTATTCCCTCTAGGAGGAACCAATCCACAGATCATTATAAATAAGAATTTTATAAATAAGAATGCTTTTCGTGTAATCAAAAATCCAAAATGATAAACATATAAATTAGAAATAATTGGTCACATTTTCCTTTTAGAAAAACTCAGAAAACTGTTCCAAGGTAAGAAACATTTCTCTTCTACATAGCTAATTTTAAACAATATTCTGTTTACAGTTTTCATTACATTTATTCCTATTCGGAGATGACCAGAGCTAAAAGAAAAATCCATACATTAAGTCATTCAGAATAGAGCTCTAGGTTACTACAAGAATAGGAAACAGAGACAAGAGGGAAAATGCCAGTAGTTAAAAGATGAAGCGACACTGCCAGTGTCTCCTCTTGTTTAAGAAGTGCCAAATAGATGCATTCACTTAAAAGAAACATGATCACTTACCTGCTTCTCTTTCTTCTGTATTTTCATTTTCATCTATTGAAGGAAGATATTTATTTCTATAAAACATAAAAAAGGCAAAGATCATGATAAAACCCAAAATAAAACATTTTATATCATCTCTAGATTAACTGTGACACACAAGGAAAACATGAAATGGAAGGTTACTTTCACAGAACACTTCATGCCCAACTACCCTTCAAGTCCTAAGTGCAGATCTAATTCTATCTAACCCTATCCCAGACCCTAATTTACAGCAACAGATGGGATGGAGTCAAAAAGATACTGTCTTTGTAGATCAAATAAGTTATAAAAGACGCTGGCATATTAAAGTTACAGTGGTAACTAAAAGAGGAAACAAAAATAACAACATGGCTTTATTGAGTGGGGTGGGGAGAGGGGGCAGAAGTAAGATAAGCCCTCATCTTCTTTGGAAGAAAATTAATAATGTCTACAATAGATAAATCAAGAAATGGAAAAATTGACAATAAAGAGTGCTAAAAGAGTTCAAAGTAATTCTCTCTAAGGAGTGAGACAGGATTTGGTATAAGGTGGGGCATTCATCTGCATTTCATCATGAGCTCTCCTATATTATTTGATGTTTTAAATGATCTGCATATATTACTTGACAAAATAAATTCCACTGCAATATTTCATATAATTTTTTAAATGGCTGATTTTACTCTACCAGAGACTTAAGTTCACATTTCCATCCTAACTATAATGTTCTGCATGACACTCAACTTTTTCTCATAAATGACTCGTGAACACCCTACGAGCACAGCAATTGGCTTGAGAAGTGCAAAAGGCATTGGGGCATTCCAGGGAACAGAAAGGATCATAGTCTATGTAACGCAAAATTTGGGGCTGCCTGCACCACCAGCTCGTAGTACTGCCTCAGGTCTGAAGCTCTCACCTTCCTCATATACAAACCATGGAAGGATCACAGAATCTCAATGAGTAGAGTGAGTAGAATACTATTCACTCAGAAAACCATCCCAGAGGCACACAATTATCCTGAAGTTTCATAATTATTTCTCGTATCCAAATGAATGTGATAGGCAGGCATTAAGTAGAGCTTTAAGACTACAGTGAGAAAGTATTCGAGGTGGTAGATCTGTTAATTAGATTAATCATTCCATATTGTATTCATGAATCATAACATCACTTTGTACCACATAAATATAAACAACCATAATTTGTTAATTCACAATTTTAAAAAAGATTAAAGTGAGACAGTCCCAATTCTAAGTGAGTTCGTGGCATGTTTGATGCAAATATAAACACGAAAGACGTGATTCCAATCATCCTTGGGACTACTATTACAGTTTATCATTTTAATGTCTGTCAATTTAGATTTCTTTTTCCTTCTAAGAGTTAGAGGCATTTTCTATAAAAAGGACCATAAAACGTCACAGATTCTCTCTTAGAGAGACATGTCTACCAAGATACTGCTGTATGCAAAGAGCGCAGGGGCCAAGTTACAGCTGTGTAACTGGCTGGAGAGCAGGCATGGTCGGGTCCTGGAGATCAAGGGGAAGGGGAGGAGGGCAGGGAACTGGCTAAATCAAGAAAAGGAAAGTCCAGTTATTAAATGGTGCTTTTAAGAACCATTTCAAGGGATTTGATATAACAATTATTCACCTAAAGAAAGACACAAATTCCAGAGAAATGGTTAAGTGCTCTGAATCAGAACAGTTAACACTTAAAAGAATATTCTCTCCTAAGCTTCATTACAGTAGAGTCAGTTCTAGGTAAATTCTGTCAGTACAAGTTTATCTTCTTTATCTCTGAACTTAAAATTACCAGACCACAGAAAACCGACATTCTCAACTATCACAAATTGCCACAAATTCTAAAATAAAGAAAGAAGTTTAGAAAAAAATTCAGGCTAATAAAAAAGAGTATTATCAATAATAAGACATATGTGCTCAAATAAAATTCTGCCCAACAAAATGAAATCATTAGAAACTACAGAAAAATTCCACCAATGGCCAATAAAAATTACTTTTTAATATATAAAAAATCAATACAAGTACAATGCAGTGGAGATATCAAAAAAAAAAAAAAAACAATTTCCAATTCACTACCACAAACTAGCATGGCAAATAAAAATAAGCAGGGCCCTAATACAGCCAGGAATGTGGGAAAACAGGTCCTATTCATCATTGCTAATGGCACTTTTAATTGTTTCAAGCTTTCTGAAGAGCACTCAGGCAATCTATAAACTGTTCCAAGCCTTTCCTGTGCCACTACCACTCTAAGGAGTATATCCCAAGGATATAAGCTGGTAGGAAATAAACCTTAGCCTCCAGAAAACTCAAGGATGAGGTGAGGAAAATGACAATACCTATCACAGCAGACTTGGGCTTGGGTCATCACAGGGCCAAGAAGGTCAGAGAAGGGCAGAAGAGCACAGGCTAGAAAGACAGGGTTGGGGCTGAAGCAAGTGTGGCTTGAATTTGAAGCCTTGGAGGAAAGAAGGTGGGGAAATACTCAAAACCAAATCTTTTCCCCTACCCCATTCTATCCTCTGAGAGAGAGAGAATGTGTACGTGAAAACCAAGCGAGTGAGAGCGATGTTACTGTAGAATAACTGCTTTAATTCACTGAAAGCGAATTCTGGCAAATCTTATGCTATTACTGTCAAAGCATTTCTAGCACCCTGACAGATGGCAACGTACCAGCATGCCCCCACGCCACAAGAGAACAGATGTCATCAACATCAATAGGTGTTCAATAAGCACTTATTGACTTTTACTTCTCCAAACAGCACTCCATAATTTACAAACATTCTCTTAAATTACCTCTACTTTTTAAACCTCTTTTATGGTATGCATTTTCAAAAATACAAAACTATGTAATCTTTTTGTAAGGCTAATATTTATGTACCAGGAATAGATGAATAGATACACTCTAAAGCTCATACTTTGCACAACACTAGGAATGGCTTTGCAGCCTCTGTTGCTGTGTTGCCATCACTCAAAAGTTATGATTCGATCCTTCTGGCTCAATAAAGAACAAATAAAACAGCAATTTCAGGGTCTCAACACTTAATCAGAAACACAATACAGACAATTCTGAAATCTATAACTGTGTGGGCAAACCAGGAAATTTGTCAACGAGGAAAAAAAACATGTGTATAACTTCTGAATCATGGAAACTAGTAGGACTCCTGCTCTCCCCCCTGCATTGCAATGCTTATGTATGAGTGTAGCATTTAATTACCTTCACAAGAAAGTGAGCTGCTAATGTACTTTCATATTGCTTAAAAATAAGCAATATGAAAGTACAAAGTTCCTATTCCTTCTTACACTCACCCACCTAACAATACTTCTGGTAAGAAAAATGCATGCCAAGTTTCAATGAGAACATTTTGAAAGTTTTGGGTTGGTGTTTTTTTTTAACCATCTCTCTCCAGTTCAAAAATTCAACAGTGTCTGTGCCATTTCCGAGTTCCTCAATGCTGTGTTATGGATACTTAAAAAACAAAACACGGAGGCCGGGCGCGGTGGCTCACGCCTGTAATCCTAGCACTCTGGGAGGCTGAGGCGGGCAGATTGCTTGAGCTCAGGAGTTCGAGACCAGCCTGAGCAAGAGCGAGGCCCCGCCTCTACTAAAATTAGAAAGAAATTAATTGGCCAACTAAAAATATACAGAAAAAATTAGCCGGCCATGGTGTCGCGTGCCTGCAGTCCCAGCTACTCGGGAGGCTGAGGCAGGAGGATCACTTGAGCCCAGGAGTGTGAGGTTGCTGTGAGCTAGGCTGACGCCACGGCACTCACTCTAGCCCGGGCAGAAGAGTGAGACTCTGTCCCCCCCCCAAAAAAAAAAACATGGGGTTCACACTATTCAACCGTTCATTCACAGAAATCATTTAAATTCACTATACCTTGACAACTCTGCCATCCTAACAATCCCTGCTCAGCCCAAGAGTCTATTTCATCATGGGAGTGTGTTTCTGCAAACACAGACAAGTGCATATAGCAAACCTCTACCACGGACCTTCATATTCACAGAAGACAACAGTAGACACAACAGACAACAGTATGGATGGAGAATTTTGATCCTAACAGGCCCCACCCCCTACAACTCTATCAGGCACTTTGAGACAAACAGTACATGGGAAGCAACTTCAAAATCATAGACATCAAATTTTCCACAATGAACATTATTTTTACAATCTATTTATGCCCATCCTCAACCTTGAGGCTGCTTCTAAAAACCACTGTAACAACAGCAGGCATAAATACAGTAATTCCACATTGTTATACGATGGGGATTTTAGACAGGAATAGGAATACAACACAGCGAATAACTCATCTGGGAAGAGTTCATCCATCAAGAAGGCAGAGCTGTCTTGGGGAATGCCATCTTCCTTAAACCCCTATCCAAACACTTCTTACCAAGACTCTTGACAAACATACTTGACCACAAAGAGGTCCAATGGGTAGGAAATCTCTCAACTTCACACTTTCCCACCTTACTACCCTCCACAACCACAAACTGGACAAATCTATCTACAATATATCTTTTGCTTGGTTTGAAGCGGTCTACAAGAGGTATTTTAATAGCAAGGATTGAAGTGTCAAAAGCAGAGTTTCGATCTGGGCTCTAATAATGATGAGACATGTAAAACCTCCTCCAGCCTTTGTTTCTGCCTGTAAGGTGGTGACAACACCTACCTCATAGGGTCTTAGGAGAAGCAAAAGGGGTGACAGTCTATGGTGTCTACCACATGGTGAAGACTAGCTATAGGGCAGCCATTAGTGAGGCCTCTCTCCTGAGGACAACTAACCTTCCATCAGTACTTGGGACCCACCCTCTTGCACTTCTCAGCCTCAGTCTCTCCATTACTTTGCAGTCAGTTACTCTTTCCTCACTTCATTCAGGACTCTCCCCAAATGTCACCTCATCAGTGATGCCTTCCCTAGCCACCCTACAGAAAACAGCACCTCCACTCTCAACCCACCACCACTCTCTTACCCTCTTACCCTAATTTAGTTTTCCTCCTGGCACTCATTACTGGCACAGTAAATCCTTACTTAACATAGTTGATAGGTTCTTGAAAACTGTGACTTTAAGCGAAACAACTTACAGCAGGTCCTTGAATAATATTGTTTCATTATAACACTGATTGAAAATAAAAGCTGGTTTCATTATACACTGTTTCACTTAAACTGAGAACTTCCTGCATATCTATTTGGTTATAAGTTTATTACCTGCACCTATCTCTCTCTCTCACACATACACACACCCCCCAGAATGTAAGCTTTGTTTTGTACATGTTATACTCCTGGGTCAGGACTGAGTCAGGAACAGGACTGAGGTTGTAGCAGGTGCTCAATAGACATTTGCTGAATGGAAGAATCATTTCTTCTCCTTAAGTAATCACTAAAATTCACTCTTTCTATAGCTCTCCACCTCTCAACAAGAAATAGGTTCAACTCTATCTTAAAACAGTAACACGAACAAATCCTCCACACACCTGAAATTTCACTTCCATATTACCTCCCTAAAACTGTTCTTAGCAATCACTTCCTAGTTGCCAAATCCAATGGGCATTTTTCAGGCTTTATTCTGAATTCCTTGCAGCACTTTAAACTATGGGCCATTTCCTCTTTTTAAAATTCTCACCTCACTGGTTTCTTGAAGGCCATTCTCTCATGATCTCCCTGATTGCAGGCTTCCATGCCTTGGCTCCCCCTATCACAATGTCCGACTGTCACTGTTCCCAGGGTTCAATGCTCTCAATACCACAAAAGCTCTCTGAGTTTTCTACTCCACTTCCAAACTTCATCTCTCTGCACAATGACCAGCGCACATTTCCAAATCCAAGCCCTCCTGCTGACCTCTATGTGGGTCTATACAATACCATATTGGCCAGTTACAATTAGGTATTCCACAGGTACCAACAAAAATCTCACAATTGTTCCAAAACTAAGCTCAGTATCACCTTTACACACTCACACACAGGCATGCACAAACCGGCTCCCGTGTCCCCCATTGGAGTTAATGTCGCACAGGCTGCACCCAGCCCAGAACTGAGAGTCATTCTTAATTCCTCCCCTTTCCCTTAATTCTTTGATAATTCCCGAATCCCTTGGTTCCTCACCCCCATCGACTCTGATTTATTACCACATTTTTTGTTGTCAGTTTTGCATGAAATAGCCTAAGTGCCTCTCTACTCTCCATGTCTCCTGTCCCCACCCTATCACTCTCATCGCTATCAACTGTATGTTTTCCTAAGTGCAAACAAAATCAGATCATATCTCTTCAGGAGGTATTGTGTCTTCAAAAAAAAAAAAATACAAATTCCTCAGCACAGAGTCCTGCATAAGCAATATGGCCTCTGGTCCTTGTCTACTGCTCTGACATTATTTTCCATCATTCATCCAATCACACCGAACACCTGAACACCTGTAGGTCCCAACAACTGCCCTGCTCACTCAGGTCTTGTTCGGGCCCTGCCTCATGCGGTCTTGTATCCTTTGAAATTCGGCTCTGCTGTCATGGTCTCTGGGATGTCTTACCTGACTTGCCTAAATCCCACAAACAACTCATGATAATTACTAAACTATAGTAGCTGTATCGCCACATTATCATCTTTCACCTGTCTGTGCCTGCTATCAGCTGTCGAGCACCTAAGCACCCTCTGGGAAGGAACCCTGCTCTGCAGTACAGAGCTCAGGGCCTGATATTTGGACTCCTCGATGACAACCTGCGGAAGGAGTGGCTGACTAAATGGGAAAGCCATGTTTACAGCAAAGGCTTTGTGTTCTCACTTTCTTCATCATAACTGGTGGTCTCCTTTTTTTCCCCTTCCTGTTTATTCTGTTCCCCTAATCCAATCA
Source organism: Avahi laniger (assembly GCA_963575035.1). Classification (NCBI taxonomy): domain Eukaryota; kingdom Metazoa; phylum Chordata; class Mammalia; order Primates; family Indriidae; genus Avahi; species Avahi laniger. The sequence continues at coordinate 44,580 of CAUYSK010098774.1, forward strand.
AATTTCTTTTGCATCTTTTCAAAGTGATGCATGTACTTAGCTTAAGAATTCAATAATAATAATACAAAGCTTAAAGCAAAAAATCATGGTCCCTGGCTTCTATTCCCTCCTCCTGATTCATTCTTTCCAGAGGCAATCATTTGACCTTTAGCTGTTCCTTCTGCTCCTTTCCATGATATTCTAAATAACATGCTTATATTGCTATTAAATTTTTTCAGTTTTAGACATTATTCTATTGGTGTCTTCGTATGCAACAGGAGTTGGCAAATATTTTTATAAAAGGCCAGATAATAAATATTTTAGGCTTTGTAAGCCGTATGGTCTCAGTTGCAACTACTCGATTCTGGTGTCGTGTGAAAATAGCCATAGAAAAATGTGCAAACAAATGGGTATGGCTGTTTTCCAATAAAACTTTATTTATAAAAACAGGAAGTTGCCCCCTACTACGGAAGATGAAGTATTATCTTTCCAATATAGTTATTATCATCATTATTTATTAAATCAGTATTTACCTCACGGTTAAGCCATGAACTCTGTGCTAAAATTTTTTGTGTGTAAATCTTTCCCTAAAGATAATAATTACCTCATTTTAAAATTTATATTGTTTTCCATGAATCACTAACTTATCCTAAAATGCTCCCTTCAAAACCTTAAAACACATCTCAATCTAAGTACAGTTTTTTCTCTCGAATCGTTCAGCTGGGGTCCATCAGGAGTCCACCATCATTCTCTCCAATCTGCTTCAAAGCCACTACCCTCCTGGGCCTTATCCCCACCCTCCCAGGGATTCATTCCCTTTGTCTCTCTTGAGGGTGGACTCCTAGGATTCTCCTCTCTAGGTTTACACTCTCATTGTGGTGAAGCACAACGTCCAGGAACTCTCCAGAAAATATTGAATGAAAGGTAAATTTCTGAGACCTTCATATCTGAAAATGTTTCTATTCTACCTTGGTAGATGGGTGGGTAGCAAATCACAGGTGGGATGTCAATATCTCCTTGGAATTTGAGAACATTGCTCAATTGTTCTCTTTCTTCCACCATCTCTGTTAAATAATCGGAACCCTTCTGATTTTTGAGCATTTGTAAGTGACATCTCTTCCTTCTTTGAAACTTTTAGGATCATGTCTTCATAACAGTGTGCTGTGGGGCTATTTTCACCCATGAGGTTGGGTACCTGGTGAATTCTTTCACAATGTGGAAACTTTCTGATTTTTCAGTTCTGAGAGATCTTTTTATATTATTTCTTCATAATTCTCTCCCTATTGTTTTCTTTTAATGGAACTCGTGATATTATATTTGAATGATGGACCTTAAGGGCTGCACCTCTAATTTTCTCTCATTTAAAAAAAATCCTTTCACGTTCTGCTTTCTGGGAGTTTTCTTCAACTTTACCTTCCAACCCTTCTTTTTTCTTTCAATAATTCTTTTTTGTGTGTGCTCTCATGTTTTATTTTTATAGTCTCCTAAACTTATGTCAGCTAACCAAGAATGGAAGGACATTCAAATGACAAATGTTCACTCTTTTCCTTCAAAGATGACCCTATGACCTAGTGGAAAAATTTCTGAACAACCAAAATATTCAAACTAGCATAAAGCTTCTATAACAGCTTTAAGGATTTCCTGTATATTTGAGCTCTGGATGAGAATATATATTTTGCATTAAAGGTGGCACAGCACCAAAATACATGAGGATTTGATTTTTTTTTTAATCTATGAATTCTTTTAGATGCCTGGAAGTTTTCTTGGAAACATATGAAAATTTGTAAATTAGATCAACTTATGTGAAGTTACCATTTGCGTATAACTCAGGCTAGAAAAAACATTTCACCTTCAACTCATGACTAACTGTCAGGAAGTACTCACATCTGTAAGACTGAAAGGGGGCTGTGAGGACAGGGACCATATCTATTTTGACTACTACTGTATATCTAATATTAGCGTGGTATTTGATGAGTGAAACAATATATTAATATTACATATGGACTTATCAATAGTTGGTTAAAAGAGAAGGATCATACCAGTATAAGGTTTGGACTAAAAATCCAAGCATATGAGGCTTGGACTAACAATCCATCTCTCCAAAAATGTAGATGCGTAACTTAAAATATGTAACAAATATTACCAGTGAGAAGTCATTAGTACTGTCACCACTTCCAAACTGAGGCAGCCCGTTGTTTTGCCGGTTCAAAAGAATGCATTATTGCCACTAACATTAAGACTCTAACTGAAAAGTGTTTTAAACATTCAATGTATTAGCATGAAAGCTCTGTTACCCTGCATGTGGGTAATGTAAGCCAAAAGGGAAATCAAGAGTAGTGATTTTAATCCTTGTCTGTGAAGAAGACATAGCAGCAGTAAGAGGAATAATGATCTCCTAGTAGTAAACTCTTGTAACTGGACAAAGGGTATTAGAAAAGTCCATTGAGAGGCTTCCTGTTGGCCAACTGATGAGTAACAAGGCTTTTAATAACTGAATGAATCTCCTCTGGCTATTTAAACTAATGACTATTGACTTGAACCAATGTCTTCTGTTGCTGTAGTTCCTTACTATGATCAGTTGCACTTGAAATGATATAAAAGTGTACACTAAGGAAGCTCTAGAAACATTTCAACAATGCTGCATTCACATACTCAGAACTATTAATAAACAGGATCTTTGAGGTCACATGGCCAAACTGATTTTCACAATGAATGAGACATATTTGCACAATACAGAAGGAGAAATATCAACTCCAAATCCCAGTTCATCTCTTCAGTCAGAGAAAATCATTTCTAACTCCTCATCTGGTGATAAAATTCAATGAGCTTGATAAGAATCACTGTTAAGGGTAGCAGTAGAAGCAACTGACCAAACACTTCCACAGCTATCATGTATCACATCGTAAAGTAAAACTTGAGTGTACTTTTTTTGTTATTAGATCCTACGCCAAGACATCAAATGATGCAGATCAGGAATGAACACATCTATGAACAAAGAACTGAAGAAACCAATCTCCTGATAGCCCAGTCCCCTCAAGATTCATACCCCTGGAAATTCAAGTGATAATCTTATCTAGGACGACAAAGGGTTTCACAAATGACATTTTATATTCATTCTCAAGAGGCCTCAGCAGTAACCTAAGACCTTTTCACACTCATTACACTTTAATGCCTTTTGTGGTAGAACAGTAATACCTGGGGACTTGGGAGTGAAGGTATCTAGGTTCTAAATACAAGGGTTGTGTGATTTGAGCAATTTCTTCAATCTCCCTGGATCTCAACTTTTTTCATATGTAGAATGTATACAAAAGCCAATCATATCAAGCAGCCAAATGGGTTAAAAAAAGTTATTCTGTGAACATCAAAATGAGAAGCATCTACAAAATAATTTAAACATGTTCAGGGCATCAAAAATGATTTTGAAGACATTTCTTTTCGTGTTTTCCAAAGAAGCATACAAAGATATAAAAAACTCACAACTCCAAATGTAAATTCTAAAAAGCTATTGGAGATATTTTTAAAACATAGCTATAAAAAGGAATAATACTACTAATACACGCAAGATGGATAAGTCTCAAATGCATTGTGCTGAGCAAAAGAAGCCTAACAGAAAAGTCTATATACTATATGATTTCATTCATGTGACATTCTAGAAAAGGCAAAAGTATAAGAATGGAAACCACATTAGTGGTTGCCAGGGGTTGAGGGTAGGTAGAGGGGTCAACTATAAAGAGAATTTGGGGGGATGATGAACTGTTTCTACATCTTGATTGTGATTTTGATCATGCAACTGTATGCTTTTACTGAAACTCAAAGAATTCTCTGTCAGAAAGAACAAATTTTTCTGTATGAAAAAAGTTAATAAAAATTTTAAAAAATCATCTTATTTAAAGGATATGTTAGTCCAAAGTTAATGAATAATTGAGTTAAAAATTGTTTTCTAAACATCTAACAAGTGCCAACAGGTGACCAAGAAGGTTAAGGGGAATTGGCAAAGGCTGGGTGAAGTTCTGGGCTAGAAGTAATAGATTACGGGCTCTCAAAAGTCTGACTAAGGCAGTCTGCATTCAACCTTTTACATAATGGGGAGCTATTCACTGAAGATTTCTGAGAAAAAGACAAATATTACCAAAGCTGGTTTGATAGAAAGATTCATCAGGTAAGAATATGATGGCCAGGCTTGGGGTCCAAGAAGACCAGTGAGTCATACCCCAGGTAGAAGTAACAGAAAATAGCAGGCTAGCAAACAAAAACAGAAGAGAAGTCATGGAGTACAAAAAGATGAAAAGGATAATCATTCTCCTTTTATGTGGCTTAACATGATCAAGTGCTGGTATTGGCAAGAGATATCAGGGAATCAGAAAGAAGTAATTTTGGGGAGAGTAGATAGATGAGTTCTATTTTGGACAAGCTACATTGAAGGAACAGTGAAGACTGAATCACAGTGTAAAGAAGGAACATAAAGCTCAGGCAGTACAATCCTTTTTCCTTAAGATAATGAAACTTAGGGTTAGAGCTGTCATTTGATCTGCCAAAGAGTCACAATTACTCAGAAGTACAAGAATTAGATTTCCTGGGTTCCAATTCAGTTCCCTTAGCACCGTATCAAGCTGCCTTATAAGCAAATGAAAAAACAAAGTGAGAGATCAGGATAGGAGATGTTCTATTTGGGGCACTTAGGAGTGGGCAAAGGCTGGAAAGATATTCTATAGATAAATTACAACAGTCTAGAAGTGCAAAATTAAAGACGAAATGGAATTACGAGAGACCAATGATAGATACCATTCTACAGAAAGAAGAAGAGCAAGTACAAAGAGAATTCTAAATTTCTAGCCTGGGGATTGGGAAGATGGTATTAGTATCACTGGGGGCAGGTGGGTGGGGGTGGGGAGTCAATGGGAAGAGCTGGCTTCATGGAGTAAGATAAAATATTTGTTTTTATAATTGGTGACTTTGCTAGCATTCTAGAGAAGCAGTTCTCAACAATGGCAAAGGTGCTTTAAAAAGATTCATTCCCACCTCCAAAAGATTCCAATTTAATTGGTCTGAGGTGAGACCCCCGCAACATAATTTTTAAAACCTCTCTCAGATGATTCTACCATGCACATAAGCTGGAAGACTACTCTTAATCTGCACATCTCTTGAACTAGAGAAAGATCTCAGCTGAAACTCAAACGTGAAATCACTATTTCCTTGCATTTTCCCTAACAGACTGCATTTTTCAGTTCCTGTTAGCAAGTGGGCGGCGGGAGGAGTGAAGGGACAGTGGACACGGCCCAATATTATGTGCTGCCTTGACATCTGAAATTGGGAAGACCTCCAATGGCTTATCCATAAACTCCCCTCCCTACTCTGCTCTTATGGATAAGGTCCCCTAACCAAACCACCATCCTTATTGAGGGGACCATGACCAGTTCAGTTGCTTCTTATCCCTAAGCAGAGGATTTCGGTTCCCTGCTAGCTGTACAATTACTCAAATAAGCCAATCACATCCTCCTGTGGGAGCCAAGGGCCACGCCATCCTCTTACTACCTCAAAGCCTGCCTCCCACAGACGCTGAGCGTGCACTTTGCTCCTGAGTGCAGTCGCCATGTGGCTGTGTGGTGTGAGGTCTCCTCCTCCCCCAGGTTGTGTGAGTAAACAATACACTGGTATGGATCTCATCTGTCCAGTGTTAGGTGTCATGTGTTTGGTCATCCCTGTAGCCCTATGGCAGGAATCCTGCACCAATGCGGTAAATAGGAAGATTAAAACAAATGGCATCACGAACAAGATGGTTCAACCATGACCAGAGACACCTGGTCAGCTTTACCTTACTGCTGTTAGCTAACTAACTGGTTCCATAATATGGTGAAGGCCACCTTCGACAGAACCTTCAATTGCCGGTGGGCTTGCACTATGGCCTACACTACTCATCTCTGTCTTTGCTGGATGTTGTCATCTCTTCCCACCCTAAAACAATCTTGTCCCCCGGATGAGAATTTGTTGTTAACTGACTATACCCTGGTGTGATGCACCATCAGGTTTGGCCTCTGCGTGGTGGGTGTTCTCTGAGGATCCTCCTGTAAAGGTGGTGACACTGCGGCACCCTAACCAGTCAGTCCTTGCATCCCACTTTCCAAGGGTCAAGTTACAGTTCTCTGGTCGCTGTGTTGAGCCTGGTGACCATCACTGGCTGCTTGGGGCAGGCAGACGAACACTATTTGTGACTGTGCACTCCTGGGACAGACCCAGGAATGGCCCTTTGTGAGTTTGCATAAAGGAAGGAAACCATCACCCTAAGGGAGACTGAAGCACGGCATAACAAGAGTTACTACTGTTCTGGCAAAGGTAATGACAAGGGTAGTGGCCTCGCCTGTGTCCTGTGCTGCTGCTTCCCTCTTTGCCATCATGCACGCTCTCCTTACCTCTAGGCAGGTACAGAGGTGCACATCCACAGTGGCCTGTGGTGCAGGTACTGATGAAAAAGAAAAGGGAAGGGAGCATTTGGTACCAGCCCCTCTCAAAACATGGGAGGAGATAAGTCAACTGCTCTCCCCGTATGAAGCTCCTAACTAATGTCCTGGGATTTGCTTTGTTTTGCTGATAACCAGCATGCCAAGGAGCTAATTTTGTGATCATAGGGCTTAATGGGCCCCACCCAGGCCACAAACAAAATGACCTCACTGGATGTGGACCCCAACTCCAGGAGAATAACATAGCATTTATACTGTATTAGGTATTATAAGTAATCTAAAGATGATTTAAAGTACACAGGAAGATGTGCATAGGGTACATGCAAATACAACACCTTCCTACATAAGGGACTCCCTGAAGGATCAGGAGGCTGCTACGAGGCAGGCCTTCAAGCCCCTGACCATCGCTCTGTAACCACCCAGAAGTCTACAGCATGAGTGACTGGATGGAGACAAAAACCAAAAGCCACATTCTGCAGGGCTAGAAATCCAAGATATTGTGAGGAAACCTATACAGAGAAAAAAGTTAAAAGCCAAGGCTGTGTAGCAGAGGATGGTTTCAATCCATGGGTGAAGGGAATAGGAAGCAATGAAAAGAGCTTGATAAAACTATCATGCAAGAGGACCTTAAAAGTATGTTTCAGGCAAGGTAGATGGATACTTCAGATAATATTACATATAAGGAAACAAAATATCTCATACAAATAATACATATGATAAACACAGATAAAATCTTGAGGGATATAACTGTAAGTAAATCTGTTTAAATCCTTTATCTACATTCAGATAGCATTCCATTTGAATTCTGAATTGTTAAACAACCTTGTTTTGGAACAACTTATGGTAAAGAACAGAGTCTATCTGATAGTTACCCAAGACAGCAGGGAGACAAAGTAAACACAGTAACAGAATCGTAACACAGACAATACTTAGCAAAGAACAATTTTAACTTTGAGATAAAAAACAAAAGAAAAATCACATATTTAAGGTCGCCCAGGGTCAGAACTCTTTATTTTGCAGAAACAGAAGAGCCAGCCCGAGTGACAAGAAAATCTTCAATCTGAAAACAGCTTCTCAGCTAAATCTGTGGAATTCCTAGCACTAAAAAGATGGGCTTTTCCCCTATTTCTAGAACTCTGCTGTATTAAAGTAAAATTTTTAAAAACCAAGATTTTTCCAAAGTGTTTTTTTCCTTTTGTTTAAAGAAAAGACAAATAATGGATTCTGAATCCGATAAAATTTCTTTCTATTCAGGTTTTACAGGTGAAATCCTAAGACCTACTTCCACACCCTACATCAAATCATCTCTACAACCCCAGGAAACTGCAACACCTTGATGGCTTCCACAGTCATTTCTGCCTCCTAAAAGCTGTTCAACTCTGGCACCTCCTGCACATTCTTTGGGCGTTTAAGAATTTTTGTTCAGTAGAAATTGAGAGGGGTTTTTTAAAGCTCTGGATTTTTAAAAGATGAGAAATAGTTCTTAATCCTTTCCCACTCCCAATTCCTCCTTCCCAGAAACCTAAAAGGAAGAGAGTACTGAGGTAAATGCAAAACTAGTCTGTGGGAAATACATAAAGCAAGATGCTGTAGGATGTGTCCAAAGATATGTAAAAAGTTCTAGCAAAAACAAAGACAGATATGGGTGAGTTGTGAGGCCGATGGCTGGCAACAGGAACCTCCTGCCAAACAGAGAGTAAATGCCCCAATTCTCCAAATTTGAGTGCACTACACTAAAAGCAGAAGCTGCAGGCAATAAGCAGAATACTTAAGAGGCCACTTTAGGCAAATTAAAGCCAATTGACAAAAACCTGTTAACATCTACATTATATGTGATCCCTTTAATTTGCCTACAGATTGGTAGACTTGATCACCAACTTTAAATTCATATTATGTTAGCAAACCATGTACTGTTAAAATTACTGACTTCTAAAATCTAAATAAAACTAGGTGTTCACCTAGAAGTAGAACTCAGCAAGTTTTCAGATCAGCATGGGACACTATTTTAGCAGGACTGGTCTGAGAGATGACAGAATTCATGCCCAGAATGAGCAAGAGAACCACAGAGAAGAGTCCATTAATTACTTGTTAAATAGTACCAATTCCTTGATCTAAAAATAATCATTTTAAAACATAAATTTAGACCAGATGCAGTGGCTCACGCCCATAATCCTAGCACTCTGGGAGGCTGAGGCGGACGGATCCTTTGAGCTCAGGAGTTCGAGACCAGCCTGAGCAAGAGAGAGACCTCCGTCTCTACTAAAAATAGAAAGACATTAGCAAGACAACTAAAAATATATAGAAAAAATTAGCCGGGCATGGTGGCATGTGCCTGTAGTCCCAGCTACTCGGGAGGCTGAGGCAGAAGGATTGCTTGAGCCCAGGAGTTTGAGGTTGCTGTGAGCTAGGCTGACAGAGCCCAGGAGTTTGAGGTTGCTGTGAGCTAGGCTGACAGACACCACAGCATTCTAGCCTGGGCAACAGAGCGAGACTCTGTCTCAAAACAAACAAATAAAAAAACAAACAAAAAAACCATAAATTTAACTTTCAATATGCACCATCTCCTTATATGGTCAGCCCTCCACATCCCTGGATTCAACCAACTGCAGATCAAATAATTAGAAAAAAAAATGAATAAAAATAATAGACATAATACAAATTTTAAAAACATAATATAACAACTATTTACATAGCATTTGCACTGTATTAGGTATTATAAGTTCTAGAGATGATTTACAGTATACAGGAAGATGTACGTAGGTTATACACAAATACTATGCCATTCTACATAAGGGACTGGAGCATCCTTGAATTTTGGTATCCATAGGGGAAGGGTGATGTCCCGAAACCACTCCCCAGTGGATACCAAGGGACAATTATTTTTATTTCACCTGTTCCAATGCTCCCTTCCATCATCAGACCAATCACTGAGAACTAGCTACAATGTCATGATTTAAGGTTCTTCTAGATATGGATGACCAATTTGGAGGACAGCAAATTTCAAAACTGCCACTCTGGAATACATATGCAGAATGAGGCTCATGTCTTTAATCCCAGGCATCCTTTCCTCAAGATGCTAAATTTGAAAATGAAGCTCTTTATTGGTGGCAATATACGCCCAGGCTAGTAATAAAATGAAGTAAGTAAAAGTCAGGAAACTCTCATTAGGCTGAATATAAAATCCAAGTATCAGTTCTTAAAAACTCAATAGAATCCACAAGGAGTTGGTGACAAAGCTGGGTATCACAGACAAGTGATAAAGGCAGCCCTCGAAGATAAGAAAACAGTAACACTCAGAGGGCCAAGGGACTGCATAAGATTCACCTTTGAAGCCCAAATACTTAGGACAGGCCAAGAATATAGTACATACAGTACATATATATTGGCTGGGCAAGTACATGGATTGAATTTATATAGTGAAGATCCACTGGCTAATTTCACCACTCATATTATTTTCTTCCCCTCCACCTGCAATGACTTATGGGTCAAAAAAGATGAGGAAACAATTTTTACAAGGGAATCACTCTCGGTTCTCAGCCTTCCGTGTTATGCTTTTGCATTAAATCTTGCCCTGGCCAAATCCTCTCTCCATACGAAAGCACCACCAGCCATTCAAAGCACAAAAATCACCTTATACCCTACATATTTGGTGGTATCAAGCACTGTACACAAAAGTAGATAATTCTAAGTCTACTACTGTTATTCACTTTAACTTGATTTAGCAAAAATTAAACTTTAAACAGCTGGCCCCACTCTAAAATTCACTCTGAATTCTATTCACAGTATAATGCCAGAGTTTCTTAGCAGCCTCTGCTTTCTGTGAATGTGACTTCTTTCTAGATTCCATATCCATCTCCTGGATCCAGGTTCGATGCCCAACTTGGTGGATTCCTTAGATTCTGCTCCCAGAGTTACCTACCCCTAACAAACCACAGCACTGAGCTGCTTCTATTTACAGCTTTTACATGCCACACACGAAGTCTCTCCTATCACCACCAGTTCCTCGATCAAAGTCTATGGTTCCCATTATCATTAACTTCTACATGAGAGTTACTGTGGGCTTCCAAATCTCTTAAGAAAAAATAGGTCTGTAAACTACGAAAAGGGTATATCCAACAAAGATAAAAGCAAAGATAATGTTTACAGAGGAGAGCAGTGATATTTTATTTAGACCAAGAACAAAGAGGTAACTGGGAGGCCATAAAAAAGGTCAGAAGTTGCTGTTCAAAGACTTGACAAGGGCGGGGTGGGGTGGCTCACGCCTGTAATTCTAGCACTTTGGGATGCCAAGGCAGGAGGATTGCTTGAGCTGAAGAGTTCGAGACCAGCCGGAGCAAGAGCAAGACCCCGTCTCTATTAAAAATAGAAAAATCAGCCAGGCGTCATGGTGCATGCCTGTAGTACCAGCTACTCAGGAGGCTAAGGCAGGAGGATTGCTTGAGCCCAGGAGTCTGAGGTTACAGTGAGTTATGATGATGTTAACTGCACTCTGGCCAGGGTGACAGAGTGAGACTCTGTCTCAAAAAAAAGAAAAAAAAAAAGACTTGATAAGAACAACAGCAAAATGAGGAAGAAGTTGCTTTAAAGAAGACCTCAGAGTTAACAATTTGATGCCAAAGAAAGGTAGTCTGACAATTAATATTTTTGTTGAATGAATTAGAGATGTCTTTTTAGATATTAAGTTAGACAACCCTCAAATGGTTTTTAAAAATAAAAAAAAGTTTGAGATATCCTGAATTATTCTGTATTTTCTCTATTCTACACTGGATCTTGTTTTTAAGTTTTTACTTTTTGAATCAGGTTATGCCACATTTTAACTTTTACTTTAGTATAATACACAGTATATTACAAAGTAGAGCTCTTCACAAACTGCACATAGCTTTGTAACCAGCACCCACATCTAAAAACAGAACATTATTAGCACTACAAAAGCCCCATCACACCTCCTTTCTGATCATTGCTGCTTTTCCCCATAAGTAACCACTAGCCTGACTTCTCATAGATTAGTTTTGCCTTTCCTGTATCTTCTAAAAGTGGAATTATATAGTCTGCATTCTTGTATTCAGATTCTGTGCCAGTTATCAATTTATTGACTCTTAATTCCCAAATTCACCCTTCAGTACCAGCTCTGCAGTAATGGACTGGACTCTTCAGCATTTCTCCTTTACAGGGCATGTGATACTAAGCTTCGTCAGCAGAGGGAGCTGGCGGGACACTGTAGGAGGAAGGGCGCTTGTCTTTGGGGTTGGAGAGTGGTATGCATTTACTGTTCCTGAGCATGTGCATGCACGCGTACACGTGTGGTGGTGTTCTGCCCAGAGCATATGGTGCCTCAGCGACCACATAGCTCCTGCCCTGGCTTGCTGACCACCTTCCTGTGGTCTTCCAGACACAGACACCAGAGACTCCAGGCCTCAAGCATACAATAGCATCCCATAGGGTTGCTTCCTGCAGCCCTCCCAAAAAGAAAATGTGCTCCAGCCACTGTGCCTGCACTGGCATACAACCCCCTCTGCATGCCTGCTCACCAGACTTGGCTCACGTGGACCTAATGGTTGCCTCCTGTGGCCTTCTCAATGGGGACACGGCGAAATCCGTACCTTGCATTCACAGTGGCACCCCCACTCCCTTCTGCGTGCCTACCCACCAGCGTCGGTTTGCCTCATCCCAGAGGTTTGTTTCCTGCCTGCCCAGCAACTGTGTACTAGCTCTGACCACGGCAACCCAGAGAACTTCTATGCCACCCAATGAATTACAACCACACCTTTTCCAATGAAATCTGAACCGTAGCCCTGGGAAAGAGGCCCTCTGCCCTCCTATCCCATCCAGAGTATAGAAAAGTTTCTGAGGTTATTTAACTTTAATAAATGGCAGAGCTTAGATTTGTACCCAGGATAGTATGATTCTAAAGCCCCAAGATCCTTCTACTACCACCAATCTGTATGACATTAAAGACATTTCACCAGACTCTGATTCTTTGAAGACTGAGACAGTGTCATATTTGCTACTACTTTCCATTACCTCACACAGTGCCTGGCACATACAAGGTGCTCTGTAAATACCTGTGCAACGAATGAAGATCCTGACATCGGGATAACTCTTTTTATGCAACCTAAATTCTTAAGTTTAGTGATTTTTAGCCTATATAAGGAATGTTACATGATAACCCTGAGAAAATATGACATTGCAGATTATCTTGATTAAAGCATATAAACACCCAGACCAAGTGAAAAGGAGGCAACTAAATTCTGAAAGTTTCAAATTGGAAGTAAGTGATACAAATATCTGTGACCCAAGAAAGGGGATGAAGGCTTATAATATAGTAAGGAAGATGAGACCAGTACATAAGATAGCTGGAGAACAATGCAAAAAGAAACAAATTGAAAACAAACATCAAGACCTAAGCCTAAAAAAACTAAGAGCTATACAAGTAAAGAGACTGTATATCAATGAAAGTTTGAAGACTATTTCACAAAGCATACAGGATATGCCAGGTCTGGAAGTGAAAACAAAGCAAGCCTGGGGAGTTTATCCTCCTTTTCACCACTTCAGGGAGAGCTCTCTGATCACAAGGCAGCTCTAGAGAAATTAGCCCAGGCAAGGACTAATGCAATATGCAGATGCACCAACTAGCTTCCACCTCTGCGCCTGACAGGCCACAGAGAAAAGGGCAAGAGTAGGTTCTGGCTCTAGCTAAGCACGTGGGTAAGAGCAAAGGGCCCATCACTCAATATTTACATAAATAGTGGATCTAACTGTCTCCTAAATTCAGGTCAGCAATGCCCTCAGGCAAGCAAATATTATTTTAGCTATTGCTACATTAGGGAGGGAGAGAGGAAGAGGGAAAGGGAAGATGGAGGAGGAAAGGAAGTTGGGGGGGGAAGGAGGGTAGGGAGAGGGAGAGACACATCATCTAAAATTTAAATTTAAGTACTTTTCTGTGTGTTGTTATTGTTCAATAAAAAGTTTACCATAAGAAAAAACTGGACTGTTCTTACTCTCAAAGATGATCCGGAAGCTTTAAATTGCCAGTGTGGGTCCTACCTATACTTGGGGATAATGAAATCATCTCCCAGTTTTTTCTTCTCTAAAATGAATACTCCAAGTTTCTAACTTCTCCACTCAAATATCAGTCACTCATATATTTTCTGCTCTCTCCTGTACCTTCTATGTTCTGTCTCCTTAATTTGCAAAGTTACAGCTGAACCAAAGTACTTTGTCAGGTTAGTAGCAACCCTTGTAAATATTCATTGAAACCCAGTCAAACCTTACGGTGAAATGCTAAAGACACTTCCATTAAGAAGTTGGGAACAAGACAAGGATGCCATCTATCAGCGTGGCTCTGGACATTCTAGAGAATATGGGTAAAGATTATGAGATATATAAACTGGCAAGACACAAAATTATTATTTATATATGATGTGACTGTTTATCTTGTAAGTAAGCCCTTAAGAAACAATTTGAAAATCACGATAACCAAGAAAAAGAGTTTATAAGATGGCCAGCAAAAAATGTTTGTACAAAGATCGATAACTTTGTGAAAATAAACCTCAAGCTCTCTTCACGTATGCACCTGCATACCAAGTTCACGTCACACATACCAAGTAAAATCAACTCTATTACTCTGGCTGTGCATACTCAAGAGACTGGTGCCAAGGCAGGGCCCACTTATACAGACAGACATGAGAGGTCAACCCTCCTGTGGCATAGTTTGGCACCACACAAGAATTGACCCCAACAGACAAAAAACACACACAAGTACAACTCATGTTTATCTTGTCTTCATTAACACTCCTAGAATTGTGCTATTACATGTCCAACATAACATTCATCTTGAATTTCTACTACACCAAATCCAACCATTTCTCAAATGTCTCCCTCTCATTACACAGTTTATCCTCTCTCTGAAGAGCTGGTCACCTCAGCAACCAACATGAGAAGACATGTAGGACAGTCACCAGTGAAACTAAAGGACCAACTCTATTTCTTCAATCATTTAAAAAAAAAAAAAGGCTTTTAAAAAAAATTTTAAAGATCCATGCCCTTAAATCCTATCATTCTATGACCCCAGTACTTAAAATTACATAGAAGAGAAAAAAATGAATTCTTCTGCAAAAACAGTAATATGTTCCCTATTTTACTGAGTTCTCCATTCTCTGGATGAATAAAAAAGCTGGTTTTTTTAAATATAGAAGGAAAATAAATTCATTTTTTCTTCAAGCAAAACGTACTAAAAATGAAACGATGCCCAGAAGTCAGGAAGATGATTCAGGAAATCTGTTTCTGTCAGAAGGCACGAACATCTTTACCAAAACATGTTAGGTACTTGAAGAAATTCTCTATATGTGGAGAAAATTAGTCCTTCGATAATGATTACCAAAATTATATACAGCATCAATATTTGAATCTATAAACGAGTAAAACTGAGAAATATGTTGGCTTTAAGCCCATCCCCACCAGTATACCTAGACAATCAATCCCTCGAGGTCTTTCCTGTTAATTTTACCACTAGCACATAACTGCTTGAAGCTTCATGCAAACTCAAAGACACTAGATAAATCTGTCTCATTCAGCTCCAGACCTGAGCTGGGGAAGCTTCCTCATCTTTTTCCATAACTCCTATCCCTATCAATGGCATTCAACTATTTAAATCATCAGATTGTCATACAATGTTCAGATTCTTGAGGATCTACTCATTTTCTTATCCCATACAGATTAACCTCTTATCAGACCAATACAAAACAAGCTTAATTCAAACACAAGAATAGAGAGAAAGATAGTGACATTTTTGTGAAAGGACATCCTATCTCAAACTATCCACTAGTCCCATCTGAACTAGCATTTGGAACAAATAAATTTCTAGGCTACAGTAAAAACAGAATGAGAGATAGAAAAACAAGGGAAGAGAATTATTTAACAGTTTGTTAAAATATGAGACACATTACTTGAACTAAAAAACAAACAAACATAACTAAGCAGAAGGACAGCAGAGATAAACTTGGGACAAGGGTCTCTTGTCCTAAGTTCCTCCTGATTCTTGGTTCTAAAATCAACCTGTGGCAGCTATTTATTATGACTTGGAGAATTTGAAAAATTATTTTTATGGTATTGGGTACTAGATATACGGTCTTCTACTCCAAAAATAGCCTCAAATTGTGTAGCTAAGAGGTATCTGGGTGGCTATATAGAGAGCAAGCAGCTTCAACTTCAAGGCAAATAGGGTCCAAATGCCAGAGTGGTATCCCGGTATCCTGTGTGAGTGTGACTGTGACCTCAGGCGCTCAAGCCATCTGCTAGGTTTCTCTTGACTTTTTTATCTATTCAGACATCATAGTTTGTCCCTACTCTAGACGATAAAGCAAGTCTGGAGGCTTCTGCTCTAAGGTCAAGTTAAAGTGATTCAAAAAAATTTTAGAGTAAGAAGGACCTTTCAAAGGAAACTATATATTTGCTCCTTCAGGTGGACATGTAGTATGTGTGTTTGTGTGTATCTCCACACAAGCAAAGAAAAAATATGTGTGCAGATTATTTATATGCTGAATATACAGATTATCCTCCAAGGCTAATAGGTATTTTTCTAGTAATAATCCACATAATCCACTCTCTCCTTATGTTAGAGTACAGATTCTATAACCCAACTGTCTGGGTCCAAATGTTAGCCCCTGCTATTTATTAGCTGTATGACCAGGGCAAATCACTTAACCTCCTGTCTTGGCTTCCTCATGTATAAAATAGGGATGATAATCATACGAGGACTAAATAAATTAAATTAGTACATGTAAATTACAAACTACAGTGTCTAGCACATAGCAAGTACTATATACTGTTAAATATTACTATTGATATTTAATGACAACCATCTAGGATTACAGAAAAAATATGCAACAATAGCAGTGGGAATAAATGACCTATATCATGATAAATTTTTATCATGATCCATAATCCTCAAAGTAACTTTAGAACTTTATTCTCCTTGGTTAAAGGAGCAAGCCCTAATGTAGATGAAAACATTTCAGAAACACGAAACAATCCAGAAACATGATTCTTGTTCAAAATCTGCTCCCATAAAACCATTTAAAGACAACTCATTCAAAAACAAACAGAGGGGCATTTACTTTAGCTAAACACAACTTTTAAACATTCTTTCTATTACAATGACACCTATTTTACCAGGTGTAATCAGAAAATAAGTACTTTGCATAAATGAATTTTCCAGAAACCTCAGATTTAAAAACTTACCAAATGGTTTCATTTCATTTTTTAACAAAATGAAAGTCTGGTCTTCTTAAAATGTAACAATAGTGAAATAAATGATTCAGGCAACAATCATCGATAAATGTTAAACTCGAACCATTAGGTGAAAGACGGACAAACCTGGAAATCTGCAGATTGTCAAAATGTCATCCCTTGGATTTTGTTGATCAATGAGGGAAATACAATTTGACAACAAAGGGCTGTGCCAACATAAATCCACGAATCAATCTTAGTATATACAAAATGGGACAAACATTATGTGTCTTCTAATATGAACAGGAAGTACAATGTGCCACCTATGAATTTAAAAAAATGATTATAAAAATAGTCAAGCTTCCAAATCGAACTACCTACCTGTTTATAGGCAATATGAGACAAGGAAAATGAGAGGGGAGATAAAACAAGAAGGGCATGAGGATTCACTGTATTATTCCCTCTGCTTTCGTCTACGTTTGAAATTTTTTTATTATGTAAAATTTCTTACAGGTTAAGAGAAAGAAGAGACAGGAATTCATAACCAATCCTAGGGTTGGCCATATCCTTGAGACATGAAAAACTGCAGAAAGCCTATGTATGTAAAATATGAAAACAGCTGACACTAGTGGCCTCTGAAGACTATATGTGAGATGCTTTGAGCAGACTTCCTTGTCAGCAGAAATTCTCTCTACCACATTCCTATGGAGGTGTGTTTTCCACTAAGCAATGGAAATCTATTACCAAGGTGTAAACATGATGTCATGATACCAAACTGAACTCTTCCAGCCTCTTTACCCCAAGAAAAATTATTCAAAGAAACTGACTACTAAAACATATATTTTTAGATAGGGTATATATATTCATAAGTCTTTAGCAGCTTGCCTCTTTGTACTTTTCAAGTTTTTCCAACATTCACATAAATAAATATTTTTGTACCAGTTGAAGAAATAATCTTTAGTAAAATAAGAGAAAAAAAATCACTGTTTTTTAAAAAGTGTATGTAAACCAATCTCTTCTCCATTTTCAATACTGCCAACAGAGGTTATTATCACCTTATACTTGGTATCAGTGTAGTTAAACATTAAATTGACTATATCACAGATTGACAGGTCAACTATATATCACCTATTTCCTTTCAAAACTTAATATAATAGTAGTCTATTGCATTTATAGAAGAGGACACAGTTCAAATGTTATAACCACAAATTTAAGAAAGGGGTTCGGCAATACAGGCATCAAAGCTATGCAAAGAATATTTCCTTTACGATCTCTACTGTTTTGTACCCCTTCTTGTTAGGCAAGGAAAATAGCAAATCTAAAATATTGCACTTCACCAATATTTTCCCAACAGCTGTTGTCAGGCTATCCTCACCTTTCTGGGGCTTCCTGCTGATTTATGCATCTATTGAACATGACTTGGTCACTAACGGTGGTAAAAATGAAGAGAGACTATAAAAACAAACAACAGTAAATGACACAAAAGGTAAGGATGACTTTAGTTTTAACATATAATTGAAAATAAGCTATAAGATGAAGTACATCTGGTTGTAGGGAAAATTCATGTGGGAAATCTATTTCTCTACTGATCTTATTCCCCTGGGAATAGGGCAGATTCTTCCCAGGGTAAGAGAGAAGAAACAATATTATTGCTAGCAAAGTGGAAATTAATTAGCTCTGTTCCCTTTCTGCTGTTAATATTCCAAGCAAAGGTAGTTCCTTTCTTAATTAATATAGAAGTAGTATAATAGTTAAATTTATCTACACTAAGATGGTTTTCAGATATTAAAAGTCCTCCTACTCAAAGAACTTAGCTTCTAAGAACTTAAAATTGGATTTGTGTAACACTCACTGTTAAGAATAATTAAGAAGCTAGAATGCAGCAGCTAACATTTATTGTATTTTTCTTAATCATCATAATAACCCCATGAGATAGGTGAAGTACTATTAATGTTCCCAGTGGATAGATGGAGAAACTAAGGCACAGGGAGGCTAAGTAACGTGCCAAAGAAAACAGACTATTAAGTAACTAAGCCAGGATTCAAATCCAGGCAGTCTGGTTGCAGAGTCCACACTCTCAGCCACACCTGACTGTATTCCATAATGAAATAATATCCCCATCATCACCACTCCAAGTTTTTAAGGGGGAAAAAGCAAATTGATTAGTAACTTATTCTAAAATCCATTAGTATCATTAAATCTTGTGAAGAAATAGTTAATGAGCATTTACTGTGTGCTCAGCATTGTGTGATTTACTAAAGGACACTTGAGAAGCAGAAAACAGCTCTTTCCTCTCAAAACCTGTCAAGGTAGGGAGACAAAACATACATACAACACTGAGAGAGAAAATGTGTGTTATCTCTATGTAAAACCTACTTCCTCATAAATTCATCCATGGCCAGCCCTCACTTCTCACCCCAGTGCATTTTTTAGATACATCACAGTTTGACTGTGGGAAATCAAAGACAATTTTCCCACAAGCTGGTGGGGGAAGGGGGCAATCAGATTTCTGACTATGGAATAGAAATTATTAAATAATCTCAATTTCATTCTACAAAAACTCTACACCCAAAATAGAGTTAATAAAAGACCTACATGTCCAAATACGAATAAGACACTGTACTCTTTTTTAAGAAATCACAGTCTAGGCTAGGCGTCGTGGCTCATGCCTGTGATCCCAGCACTTTGGGAGGCTGGCGGGGGAGGATGATTGCGTGAGTCCAGGAGTTAGAGACCTACCTAAGTAACATAGTGAGACCCCTTCTCTACAAAAA
This sequence comes from Avahi laniger, assembly GCA_963575035.1. NCBI lineage: Eukaryota > Metazoa > Chordata > Mammalia > Primates > Indriidae > Avahi > Avahi laniger. Next base: position 64,015 of record CAUYSK010098774.1, read on the forward strand.
ATTTTTTGAAAAATTAGCTGGGCATAGTGGCACCCGACTCTAGTTCCACCTACCCAGGAGGCTGCGGCAGGACGATCTCTTGTGCCTAGGAGTTTCAGACTATAGTGAGCTATGCTCATGTCACTGTACTTCAGCCTGGGCAACAGAGCAAGACCCTGTCTTAAAAAAAAAAAAGAAAGAAAGAATTCATGGTCTGCTGAGTATGACAAACTTGCTAATAAACATGTCATTTGATGCTAGAGAAGGTACAACAAAGGAAGAGTTTCAGATACAGTGGGGGCAGACATAAAAGAGTGGGCAAATGTAAGGACAAATTCTTGATAAGGCGACTCTTAGGGATGACATAAGGAAAAGATAAAGAAATGTGAAATTTTATAATAATTAAAAATTGTAAAGTTATGCTCCAAGTCCTATAACAGGTCTTGAATATTCTATATGCACAAATCTGACACACACACCCCCCCAAAGCCCTTCTATGAATGTAACAGTAGTGGTTTCAACATCAATGTTTAAAGTTTCTATTGCTCTTCAATAATGTCCAGCAGTTGATCAAAAACTATAAGACATAAAAAAAGGGCAGGGAAGACCTCATATCAAAAGGCAAAGCAATCAAGAGAACCAGACTGAGAGATGATCAAGATGTTGTAACTATCAGACAGGGAATTTAAAATAGCAATGATTAATATGTTAAAGAATTTAGTAGACAATATGTATGAACAGATGGGAAATTTCAACAGAAAGATAAAATATGTAAGAAAGAGTCAAATGGAAATACTAGAAATGTTTTAAGTCAAGATGAAAAAGAAATGAAAAATTTAAGAGGTGAGGCCAGGCGCGGTGGCTCACGTCTGTAATCCTAGCACTCTGGGAGGCCGAGGCAGGAGGATCACTCGAGGTCAGGAGTTCGAGACCAACCTGAGCAAGAGTAAGATCCCATCTCTACTAAAAAATAGAAAGAAATTAGCTGGACAACTAAAAATACTTGGAAAAAATTAGCCAGGCATGGTGGCCATGCCTGTAGTCCCAGCTACTTGGGAGGCTGAGGCAGAAGGATTGCTTAAGCCCAGGAATTTGCGGTTGCTGTGAGCTAGGGTTGACGCCACGCATGGCACTCTAGCCTGGGCAACAGAGCAAGACTCTGTCTCCCAAAAAAAAAAAAAAATTTAAGAGACAAAAAATTCCTTTGATAGGCTCATAGAACACTTGACACATTCAAGGTAAGACTCAATAAACTTGAAGACAGGTCACTAGAAATCACCCAAACTGAAACCTTCAGAAGAGAAAAAAAAAAAAAGAAGTGGGGGACAATAACAGAAAGAATACTGAAGAACTGCACAATATGATCAAATAGGTATCACATGTGTAATTGGAGTCCCAGAAGAGAGAAGGAAGCAGAAAGGATAATGAGGCAGATACAATATTTGGGGGAAAAAAAGAAAAAAAGACTGATAATTCTCCAAAAATAAAGTCAGCAAACCACAGGTCCAAGAAGCGCAGAGAATCCTATAGAATAAATATAAACAAACAAGCAGGCAAATAAATACAATAAAGACCACACATCTAGGCACTTCATAGTTAAACAGCTAAAAATCAAAGATAAAGAGAAAATCTTAAATGCTGCAGAGTGGTGTGGGTGAAGGGGGAGATTATATTCTGAGAAAAAAATTAAAAGTTCACCAGACTACTAATCAGAACTTTTATAATCCAGAAGACTACAGAGTGATATCTTTAAAGTACTAAAAGGAAAAAAAAAAAAAAAAAGAAACACCTTGCAACCTAGAATTCTACAGTCAACAAAAATATCCTTCAAAGCAAAGGCAAAGTATTGAGTTTTCAGACAAATAAAAGCTGTGGTAATTCAATGTCAGCACACCTGCACTACAAGAAATGGTAAAGGAATTGCTTCAAGTAGAAGGTAGATCATACCAGACAAAAATGAAGACCTCCACAAAGAAGTGAAGAGCTCCAGAAATGTTAAAAACAAAAATAAATGTAAGATCTTCTTTTCTACATTTTTAATCATTCTAATAGATAACTATCTAAAGCAAAAATGGTAAGCATATTGTAGAGTTTATAAAAATAAGTAAAAGAAAAATTTATGACAACAATATCACACAGGATAGA
>CAUYSK010098776.1:0-17240 GCA_963575035.1 Avahi laniger
CCCAGCTACTTGGGAGGCTGAGGCAGTAGGATCGCTTGAGCCCAGGAGTTTGAGGTTGCTGTGAGCTAGGCTGATGCCACGGCACTCGCCCCAGGCAAGAAAGTGAGACTCTGTCTCAAAAAAAAAAAAAAAAAAAAACAAACAAACAAACAAAAAAACAGAGGGCCACTCAGTAATTGTTAGTAAAAATAACTGAGCCATTTTTGTTATATTTGATTTTCTTTACAAGTTATCATTAGACATAGAGCAAGACAAAAATCTTTAAGATTTTAATAAATACTGCATTTCATTTGCCAAAATGTAAAGTTTTCTTGATTTCCAGTACTTGCCAAGGCTTACAAGATAAATCTGTATTTTATAGATTCATTCTAGATAAATCGTTACTCACATAAATACAGTCTAAGATCTCTATCTACTTGCTACAAAATAAAAACAATGAATTTAGATTCTGTTTTTATTTAACATTAAAAGAAATAGAAATAGTATGTTGTTCAAGGTTACAAGAAAAGTTTGTTCAATTCCCTTCCCTTATCTTACACTACCCTCAACCTCCAATTTTCTTCCCAGCCCCCAAGCTGACTTCTAACATCTGATGGTAACTGAATGGTTATTTTTACTCTCATCTCTCACCAGTGCTATAAGAAAATCTGTTGCCCTGTATGGGCAAAAGCTTAACAAAACCTTTTTCATTCAGCATGAGAATTTGACCTTCTTTTAACTCTCTAGCTCTGTTTCCTTGTTAATCTGATAAGGGTAGTGTGTCAGCTATGTTACTAGGCAACATTGCCTATAGTAGAAATGAATCCTAGTTGGTAAACTTCATCTGAACTGGTAGCACTATAAACACCTGGCAGGAAGCCGTATCTTTGGGCCTCTCTACATGTGGTGACTCTTAATAACGGACATGTCGCTTGAAGGAATTCTAGAAGCTGTGGCAATGGAGTTGTTACAAGAGATACCAGCTCTGGTGGCGAATGAAGCCTCTCTAAGTCAGTGCAGCGCCCCCATGTGCTGCATGTGAAGCTCACGTTATGCCTAAGCCATAATTTAGGAGGCCAGGAAAGAAAGTTGTGTGAATCACTACACAGGCTGCTGCAGGGACTCCTGCAGAGGAGGGATACCTGACACTGCCCTGATGAGAAGCACGGGTTCTTGTCTAACATTCTGGGTGGAACTGTGCTCAGGGTGACAGATGGTTGTCCAGTGAATTTGCATATTCAGTTGAACTTAGAAAGACTAGTGGGCATTGCAGATCTGACTACCCTTTGTTTCCTGGATCGTACTGAGCGTGAGAATGATTTAAAGAATAGAAAAAAAGATTTGATTAGTTATTTCACAGTGAAGCTATCTCTTTGTGATCCTAGTACTCATGTCTTCTGACTCAAAGAGCTCTTTCCACACTAGGTTGTAAAAGGAATACTTCCAGCAAGTAACTTCTTTTGGAGAAAGTCTGATGTGGCTGTACATTGCAATGTTTGTTCATTTATCAAATATGCCCCCGATCATCTATTGATAGATTCCTTTTTTGTTGTTTTTATATTTTAGAGACCATCTTAAGTGTGGCAGTGACTGGTGATGATTTTAACTAATTAGCACTTTGTGGGTACCATATTTCACTTTTCACTCTATTATTCTCTGCATCATGTTGATTGATTTTTTATCTAATTTTACACATAGAATTATTCAATTCTTGTACCTAAGATTTTACCTTTTTGGTCCATGGTTATTATTTTAAGTGATGTGTTATAACCAGTAGGTAAGAGAAAACATCACAGTTTAATGATTGAAAAACATGCAAACCGAACCCCATTTTTTCAGCTAATACAGGATTCATTCATTTAAATGTTTTTTTGGTGTATGTGTTACAGAATCAATGTATGTTCTCATTTGAAAAATTATAACGTATAGATACGTGAGAGAAAAATTTCAAAATGTATAATTCCATTATTCCAAGATACCGACTGTTAGCAGGCATGTTTTACATTCCAGACCTTTTGTTACTGTGTGTGTATAAATAGAAAGAAGTGGGGCAGGGAGGAGGGAGGAAGTGAAACAGAGAGGAGAGATGTATTTATTTCTGTTTTTTCAAATGAAATCAAAATGTGCATACTGTTATGAACCTTTTTTACTTGATACATCATGAATATATTTTCATGTCAATACATATTCATCAACATAATTTTAAAATACAGAAAAAGTTCTACTAAATGGAAATACCATAATTTATTTGACTAATCCACTATTGTTAACACTTAACTTTTTTTCCTTAATTATAGGATCTCTCTTAATAGCTCCCAGTAAATTATTATCTAGCCAGTGCTTTGTTCTGGATTTAATATTTATATAAATGACATCATATAGTATGTTACTGTGTATAACATCTGTGTCACAATGCTGGATAATAAAGAATTTATGGTTTATAAACAGTTTCTGTTTACACTTCTAAACCAGTTTTCCCTCATCTTTTCAATTGTCTTCATTATTAAATAATAAAAATACCGAGCAAAATCAAAGAACAAAGGCATGTGACACTCCCTGAAAACCTCTCTCTGTATTGACATAGCATTTGTTTTAATGAGTAAGATGGTTAAGCCATTTGTGCTTTTTGAAAAATTTCTTATTGATATATAATATTTGTACATTTTTATGGATACATGTGGTATTTTGTTACATGCATAAAATGTGTAATGATCAAGTCAGGATATTTAGGATATCCATAACCGCAAATATTTATCATGTGTTGGGAACATTTCAAGTCCTCTCCTAGCTATTTTGAAATATACATTATTAAATATTAATATAATTACCCTAGTCTGCTATCATATGTTAGAACTTATTCCTTCTATTTAACTGTATGTTTGTACCCATTAACCAACCTCTCTTCATGTACCCCACCACCACCATAAACGCCCTTCCCGACCTCTGGTAGTTGCCATTCTACTCTGTACCTCCATGAGATCAACTTTTTTAGCTCTCACATATGAGTGAGAATATGTGATATTTGTCTTTTCGTGCCTGGCTTATTTCACTTAACATAATTACCTCCAATTCCATCCGTGTTGCTGCAAATGACAGGATTTCATTCTTTTTTAAGGCCAAGTAGTATTCCATCACTGGTGCTTCCATGTAATTATAACATATATATATAGTATACGTTTCATTGATTTGATATTAATAGTATGTTTGCTACTAGTAGGACAGAGCAGTAATCCCAGCTGCTTTGTCCAAAAATATTACAATAGTCATTAAAACATAAATTGTTAAGAGAGCCCTGTAAATATAAATAAAAAATTCTCAGAATGACCATTTTATTTTTATCATGGTGGAACCAAGGTTTCTTGATGGAGAAATTGATAGGATACAAGGTATGAAAATCTGAGGACTTTCTCTCCAGTTCACATTTCATCATTTTCTTGAGTTGTTTACATTTGAAATCTTTTTTTCATTGCTTTGTTAAACTTCATGCCATTCCTATGATACTATCTGGTACATTTTAGATTTTTAGAAGTCTGGCAACTTCACTAGTGTGAGAATTGGAAATGTAGAAATAACATTAAACAGGATCTTAATAACTACTTTGTTTATACAACAATCTTTTAAAAGGGAAGTGTAAAAATTAATACCAGAAATTAATAATCATTCCAAGTAAAATAAAATTTGACAAAATAACAAACATATATGTAAAAATATTTAGAATCATTTTTATTCAAAGTCACTAAAACTGACCTAGTACATTGTGATATTCTCTCCCTCTTTCTGACAAAGTTCAGTCGTCTAACTTATGTAGATATATGTCGATATTCATATGTAATATATTTTTTCTCTGTGTGTATGTGTGCATAGATATGGCTTTATTTATATGTGCATATAAATACATAAATAATTAGCATGAAGCCATAATTATTGAGGTGGGCTGGTATTGTACTAAGTCACTTTTCTGATTTAATCCTGAAAAGCCAATGAATAAGTACTATTCCTATCCCCTTTTTTGAGATGAAGAAACGGACCTGTAGAGAGGGGAAGTAACTAGTGCAAGATTACACAGTCATTAAATGACTTAGAACTCAAATGAGGTCTCTCACTGCTTTATAATATTGTAGCTAGTAGATACCCTCAATGTATTTTTACCTGTTGCAGGATCCAGATCATTAAAAATGAGAGATAGTATTATCTCTGATAATTCAACATTACCCATTTCTTTTCTTGAGGTCTCTCAGACTGCTTTGTCTTTATGATGCATTCTGTTTTTAAAACTTTTGAAGAACAATGCCCATTATTTTTGGCCTACAAATATTTTATAGAGGACGTTGTGTTGGCTAGCACTCTTTTTAGTTGAAAATGGAATAAAAATTTAACATATTCTGAGATTTGTGATCATTAAGTTTTGTAAAAATGTTCGTGGTGAGTTCTAATACTAAATTTGAAAAATCATGTAAAGAAAATTTAAAAAGCTCAATGGATAGTTACTTTTTTTAAAAAGTCTTACATGAACAGGCATTTTCGTCTTCTGGAGGAACTCATATCTAAATATACATATGTGTACTTCTTGTTTTAACCTTTGTATACTAGTTTTCATTCACCTAGAGAATTCAGTATGTGAATTTGAAGATGGGTCTACTCTGCTCATACTATACAATATAGTAATAACTTTTATTGTAATATGTGTAATGTCTCGAGACCTGAAATTCAAGTAATAAAACACCTTTAAGAAGTGGAATAACAGAATGACATAAACATATATAGTTACATGAAATCTGCATAGTGAAAATGAGTCATCATTTAGTTTAAAATAAATTTACTAAATTATGCCATCTCACACAATGTCATCTGTTAGGCTGACATACTTTTAGATGCAAAATAGATTCCTGTTTTACCAGGAATCAAACATTTTAGAAATGCATGGGCTGAAATGCAGACTTAGTGTATACAGGTAAAACTTCTGTTTTGGAAATCATCAACATGGTTTGCTCTGTATCTAAAAAATTTATTTCTCAAAGTATATATAATAGGCTAGAAAGCATAAGAAAAAATAGTAAATCCTTTTATTATGAAATATGTAGGCTTAGGATTTTTTTTCCTGGGAACATAACCTGTATACCAACCAAAGTTTGATTTAGTGGTAAGTTGAATGATTTTAGATTTAATATTACATACCACTTTAGTTCTTTAAAGGCATGTGAATTAGTTGTTGTATGAAAACTAAATGAAGTGGCTGGCACTTGATGCCCCTGATAATAAGGTCATTACTTTCCATAACTGGCTCTTATATTATTAATGCATCAGATATATTTATTAACTGAAAAGTTTTATCATTACAAATTTTCATGTCCTATGAAAGCCAGATCAGTTGAATCTTACTGGGACAGTATTTCCTTTCAACAGTGGTAAATGTTTATGAATCATTCCTGTAAGCTTTCAAACCTCAATGATTTGATTGAGAAATACAAATTTCTGATTGGTTTTAATTAATGTTCTGGAGTATGCATATGCAGCTCTAAAGTTTACCTTTTAACAAGAGGTGACATAGGAGATGAAGTGATGTACAGCTGAAGCGAATACGCCATCTAGGCTTCTTTGTAAACCCAGTGCCTTAATTGTTTCCCACAGAACTGGCCGAGAATCCTCACATAGAAATATTTCAGTCTGTTTGTACCTGATTTAATCTAAATAACTTACACTTCTTAGAAGTATGAGAGTCTCACTGTGATGATCTTCTACTACTATGTGCCAAGAAGATAGATCAGATCAAGACCCCTACAGTGGTGATGAAGTCAGTGTAGAAGAGAAAATGGTGACTATTGTCTTAATTTTAGATTTACCATTTTGGGAAAGGTATAGACAAGTCAGACTGCCCATTAAACATTGTCTCTTTATGTACAAATTAAATTCTTGGAATTAAGGGATGGACACATTACTAAAAGTGGTGGTTTTGAAGTTGATGTTAAAATTCAGTGTCATTATTTTTCATGAGTCAAAACTATGTCAAAGATTTTTGTATCACGCTTCCTTGCTCTTACATTTAAAAGTGTTGCCTCAGTGGAAACACTTTAAATGTTTATCAATAGGGAATTATTTAAATAAGTTAATATATGGTACATTGTTATAATGGCACTGTATAAGCCATCAAAATGGCATCTAAATAGACATAGAAATAAATGTCATTAATATTGATTGAGCACTTACACTTAATGTGTAGGTACTATTCCAAGAAATTAGCATGGAATATCTGATTGTATGGTCACAATATCCCCATGAGATACGTACTAATCTTATCTCAGTTTTAAAGATAATTTCCCTGAGACAAAGAAAGATTATTTGTCCTAGGTCACACAGCTATCAGGAAGAAAAGCTGGGTTATGGACCCAGGCAGTCTGATTCCAGAGCCACTGTTACTAACTACTATGCTATATAGATCTATGTGACTGGTATGGAAACATATATTATTTATAAAACAGCATATCATGTATAGCTTGATTCTATTTGCATAAAATTGTTGCCACTGGTTGTTTTTGGCTTACGGGATATCAGGTAATCTTTTTTTCCTTCTATGAATTTTTTACAGTGAATATTTAGGAGTTTTCTTATCAGAATAAATCAATAAAGCTTTTGTATTTTGCAAGCAATAAATAAATCACTACCAAAACTATTCTCTCCTCCACTTCCCTCAGTTAAGTGTTTCTTCACTTCCTCCTCAATCTTGGTCCTTTATAACAGCAATAGCACTGCTTAGTCTGCTTACTTTCAGTAACTCTCTCAGTGTCAGAAGGATCTTTTACATTTGTACTTTGTATATATCTTTGTTTTTAATTCCTTTGTATTCTTTCCTCTTTCCTTTGTGAATCTCTACAGTATTTATTAATAGCTTGGCATTTATTGGACTTCCAACAAATATTGATGATGGGAAAAAACAAACTCTAACGTGAACATTCTGGTTAAACAATTTTATAGATTATATAATTTCCTTTTAGGAGTAGTGGATATAACTGGAAAATAGTAAACCTTAAAAAAACAGAATTTTTGCTCAAGGATTTGGCAGTAATGATTTGGAAATGATCATGAGTGGCTAGAGGAATGCTGATCTCCTCCTTCCGCCAGACTCTGTTATAGTGTTATAGAAGGGTCTTAATGAATAAAGACCTCCTCCTAGAGAGGGCCACCAGAGAAAGGTGTCCTCTGGGTTTCTCTTAAACAAAGAAGTTTCTAGAGGGAACATTTTGTGAAGATGATGAGGCATAAGGGATTGTCAGTTGTTAATAATTATAGTAGCAGTAATAGAGACGAGTAGAAAAGCTTTGTGGGAAGAGATTGAAAGGATGGCTCAGGGGAAAAAAAGCAACCCATGGCAGAATAAGGCAACTAAGGAAAACGATAGAAGAGGGGCTTATGGGTCAGAATATGGCCAAAGGGCTGGAAGGGATGCTAGGATAAACTGAGACTTAAAGATTGGTCAGGTTCATTTCTTTGTTTTTTGGTAATCAGAGGCAGAGGTAAAAATTGATTTAGTGTTTGAAATGGAATGAGATTGTAGAACCCTGCCCATTGTACCTCTTTCCCTTGCCTCATCTCCATCCCAGGGCCCATATTACCTAAAACACTAGACTAGGCTATTTTTCAGGAAATAATTTTCCTGAAAGGGTTATAGCATCAAGCTATTAGAACTTTTTTCATCCATAAGTATTTCTGTATGTATTTCTGAAAGATAAGGACTCACTTTAAAAATAACTTTAAACATAACTAATTATCACACTTTAAAAATACCATGATCACACTTTAAAAAGTTAGAAATATTAAATAGTAATTTATTAGCATACATCAGTCAGTTTTCAGATTTTTGCAATTATTAGTTGGCTTTTTGTGGGGTTTTTTGTTTTTTAGTTTTTTGTTTGAATCAGGTTCTAAATAAAATCCATATGTTGCAATTGGTTGATATATTCTTAAGTGTTTCTGAATCTATAGATTTTCTCTCTCAAGATTAATAATTTATTAGACTTTTGTATGTACAGTTTCTGTAACTGGTGATTTTAGGAAGTAACAGTCTATATTGCAAGACAGATTTATCAGAAAGTATTGTTCTCAGTATGAATTTAAATATATTTAAAATTCCACACATTAGAATCTTATCTGACTTTTTATTCAGTGCCCACATAAATGCATTAATGATCAAAATAACTAGTTTGCAAGAAATCTGAAGCCACTAGTAATTAGCCAACTTATTTAATTGTAAATAACCTCTATATAGTTGTTTTCTTAATTTGCCCTACAAATGTGGCCTTTGAAAGTAAATAGTATCCTGATTATATCCTGATTATCCTATCCTGGTTAAGAAAACAGGTAACAAAAATTAAATGATTGGTGATTTACCCTACATCACCATTAGGAACTAGTTTGAAAACTCAAGACATTTTTTTTCAGCATAGTAACAATGATGCTTGTCTTTTTACTTTGTACTATAGCCAGGTATGAGTTTTAAAATACGGTGCACATAGCCTGAAGATGCAATAATGATTGGTAGTATATCAGTCAGGATAGTCTATATTATGAGGTGTTGCGGAATAGCCACAAAACCTCAGTGGTTTAAAACAACAGAGGTTTTATTTCTTGTTCTCCTTGCATGTCCATCATGGTCAGCAGCATCTCTGCTCATAATAGTCACTTAGGGATGTTATGGAGCAGCCACCATTTCAATCATTGCTGATTACCATGCTAGAAAGAAAGGAAAAAAAAAAAGCCCTGGAAGATCTTACATCTGCAATTAAATGTTCCAACCCAGAAGTCAAACATCCAATAACATGGAGGCTGGGAAGTTAGTCTTTTAGGTGCCTAGGAAAGAAGGGCCAGCTGTTGGTTAGCATGCAAATAACTAACATTGGTTATAATTGTAATAATATGGTAAATAATAATTCTGCTAACAAATTCATTTACTAATTCATTCATTTATCAAATATTTATTGAATAACTGCTATGTGCAAGTTACTGTACTAGACAGTATAAACATTAAAGTGAATAAAATACATTCCATCCTTCCTCTCTAGGTTCTCATAGTCTAGAAGGGGCAAAAGGCAAGAAATTAAATAGTAGAGACCTGCCAACTATTGCCTATAGGCCAAATCTGGCCTATGGCCTGTTTTTGTCTGGCCCTTAGGCTAAAAATGTCTTTTACATTTTTAAAGGGTCAATAAAACAAATGAACAAAGAAGAATATGCAACAGAGACTGTAAGTGGCCTGTACAACCTAAAATATTTACCATCTAACCCTTTGCAGGAAAAAATGTACTGACATCTGCACATCTGTTCTGTATCTCTGCAGCTCCCAACCCCCAGTACCAGCCTGTTAGGAACCCCCTCCCCCCAGCTGTGGAAAAATTGTCTTCCATGAAACTTAGGAAGCAGTGGGCGGGCAGGGGGAGGGAGACAGCAGGAAGTGAGCAGTGTCCTCCCAGAGTGGTAGGATTACAGGCCTGAGCCACCCCTCTTCAGGTGTTAATAAAGCAAATCTTTCTATTCCAAAAGCACATCATTTCAAACAATATTACAACTTTTATACCTCAAAGGACATCATCAAGAAAGTGAAAAACAACCCACAGAATGAGAGAAAATACTTGCAAATTATGTATTTCAAGAGAAGCTCTATCTAGAATATATAACAAACTCTTACAACTCAATAATAAAAAGCAAATCATCCAATTTAAAAATGGACAGAGGATCTGCATAGATGTTTCTCCAAAGATATATAAATGGCTAATAAACACATGAAAAGATGTTCAACATCTTTAGCCATTAAGGAAATGCAAATTAAACCACAGTGAGATACACCTCATACCTATTAGGATGGCTATAATAAAACAGATAGATAATAACAAATGTTGGCAAAGGTGTGGAAAAGACTGAAATCTTATACAGTGCTGATGGGAATGCAAAATGGTTCTGATGCTTTGGAAAACAATCTGTCAGTTCCTCAAAAGGTAAAACATAGTTACCAAATGACTCAGCAGTTGGTGAATGTTCATAGAATTGAATAGCATTATTGTTAATAGTCAAAAGGTGGATACAATGTTCAGCAATTCATGAATGTTCATGGTAACATTGTTTTTAATAACCAAAGGTTGATACAGCCCAAATGACTATCAACTTATGATGAATATAGAAAATGTGCTATATCCAAACAATGAAATATTACTCAGCCCTAAAAAGAAACAAAGTACTGACACATGCTACAACTTTGATTAAATTTGAAAATATTATGCTAAGTGAAAGAAATCATTCACAAAAGACCATATTATGATTCCCATTTATATGAAATGTCCAGAATAGGCACATCCATAATGACAGAAAGTAAATTAGTACATTAATTGAAGAGAATTAGGGAGATGCTGCAAATGAGTTGTGAGTTTCTTTTTGGGGTGATGAAAATATTTTAAAGTTGTGGTGATGATTGCATAGGTGTGAATATACTGACAATCACCAGACTGTACAGTTTAAATGAGTGAATTATATGATATGTGAATTATGTTTGAATAAAGCTGCTTAAGAAAAAAGTCATCAGCAGAAACTATCAAAATCTTCAAATATGTTGCTAGGAAAAGAATGGTATACTATTCTACAAATCTCTTTCATTTTCTCTATATTTAATAGTAGCCCCAAGCACCAAGTGGCTCAAATTTTTCTATTTTATGAGCCGATTTAGTGACAGTTGAGAATTCACAGTCAGATTTATGAGTTAGGGGACTACAGTATTAAGAAAGAAAACTCAAGAAGTCACTTTTTAAGATGCTTTTATAACTTTGTTCACCTATTCATTCAACAGATACTAACTAAGTGGAACAGCACCCTGCATGTACCAGAAATCCTGTTAGATTTAATTTAGCTGATTAGAATGTGATAATGCCATAGGTTCAATCTTCCTGTAGTTTCTTAGTTGGTACTATTTTATTCCTTGACTACACTCCTAACTATAATAACTATTTCCAGAAATTATGCTTCATAAAGGAAAACAAGTGAAAGACTGAACAAAATGACTGAACAAAAAGCATACATTCATTGCTGTAACAGAGATTCTCCTTTTTTAGATACAATCCATTTGTAAACACCTTTGTTTTGTTGCTTCATTTCTCAATGAACAAACAAAACATATGGAGAAATAAAGTATAGGTTTCCATTAGCATAGATAGCCTCAAATAGATGATTATAAGATTTAAGGTCTGAAAATCTGGATTTGCATACCAGATTTGCCTCTAACTAGTTACGTGATCTTGAGCAAGCCTCATTTTCTCTAGGCCTTAATTTTACGCATCTACAAAATGAGGACAATAATTGCCACTTTCAAAGGATATGTGGATGAAATACAGGGTGTCCCAAAAGTCACCAGACAAAGGGGAAATGGGAAATTGTAGCTAAATGTACCTTTATTTACAAAGGAAAAAGTTTTTAATGAATACTTTGTGAATAAAGGTACATTTAGCTACAATTTCCCATTTTCCCTATGTATGGACACTTTTGGGACACCCTGTAGTGTGTGTGCACATGTATATTTGTGTGTATGTGGGTGTGTGTAACTATAAATGGTAATACATCAAATGGTAAGAGGTACATGAAGCATAAACCTACAAACTGCCTAAACTAGGAAAACAACTTTATAGCACATGTCTCACTGCTACCATATCAATGATGCCAGTGGTGTTCATTCAACACTCATTTAAAAAGTACCGGAGTCTCTTAAAAGTAATGGGAACTGAGGATATAAATATGAATAAGATGAGGTCCTTGTCCTCAAGAGGGTCACAGTTGAATAAAGAAACAAAATAAGCACAAGAAATCAATGAGAATAGAATAGAATAAAATAGGCATTTTAATAAAATTAGAGGAAAAGACAATGTTTTAATTTAGTGGGAAGAAAACAGCTTCTAGAGTCTAACAGAATTGGCACACAAGTAACTATGAATTTGGACAAGCTTGTAAATTTCTCTTAATATCAGTTTAACTTATAAAATAGGTACAACATGAAGCACATCGAATGGTTATTATGAGGATCAAATAAGGTAATGTATGTAAGATATTAATACATTGCCTCATTTTTCACGTAAACTCAATATATACTAACCATTAATATAATGAAGATGATGAGGAAGAAAGTACTATGGGAGTTCAGAGGACAATACATTCAGAAGAATTCACAGAAGCTCAAAGTTTGATTGTGCAAACTTAAACTATACTTCTGCAAAGATGTAGTCAAAAGATAATGCAGCCCAAGCACTTACCAAAAAACAAAGGCAGAGTTATTTTGGAAAATATGTAAGGCCAGAGCATCACAATAGGTTTATGAAATGGAAATCTATTCCACAAATCTGGATTTTATTAATAAAAAAAGTCAACTTAGGATGTTTGAAATGGAACCATATAGAAGACCTAAAGATTTTTTTACCTGCCAGGATTTAACTTGAGGCTATACTTAAGTTATGCAAATACTTAAAATTGTGTGGGTTCAAATAGTTTGAACCATTTCAAACATAGTTAAGCCACCTACATAAAACACCTACATTCACCTACATAATAATAAGTAAAATTTAATTTGTGGCGAAAAGATAAACAGGGCACAAAACAGCTTGCATTATGAAGAAAACATCGTAAAACCTTTCCCCCTGAAAAACACTGATAATTGAACTCATTTACTCCTTCCCATAGTGCTGTCTTCAAGAGATGAAAGGGTTTTATCCAAAACAACTTGGATCCAACTATGGATCCATCCATACTTATCACAACGGTATTGCACAATTATTGAAAGGTTTTGTTTTTAAGATACTGAAACAGGAATTTTCATTTAAGCAAATAATGTGTTCTTACACAATGTGCTTAAGAAGAACAGTCTTAAAAATTCTCTCTAGAAAACAAAAAATAATAGTCTTAAATTTTGTTTTCTAAGAAATAACCCAGGGAACTAAGTTATTTGCTTGTAATTAGTCTATTTCTTCACAAACAAAATAAATTTACAGTTTTAAAAACAACTTGTTAAAAACTTTTGCCATTCCCAAAAGAAAGAACTACAGCATAAAACCAAAGAAGCAAAGGAAAGAACCACTGAGGTTCTAAACAGTTAAGCTTATAAAAATATCAAAACCTTTTTTGCATTTTGACTATTTAGGATGGCTATAAACATCCTAAGAGTAAAACCTCCAAAATAAAAGAACCAGTGGGGTTCTTAATAGTTAAGCTTATAAAAGCATCAAAACTTTTCTTCATTTTAACCGTTTTCTAAAGATGCAGTCCCCAACCCCTGGGCCACGGACAGGGACTGGGCCACAAAGCTCCCGGACACCTGACCCCCCTCTATGGAAAAATGGTCTTCCATGAAACTGAGGGGGTTGGCATCACACAGTAGAAGGTGAGCATGAGCTTGATCTGTATTTACAGCCATTCTCCTTTCCGTGGCTCACATCACTGCCTGCGCTCCGCCTCTCTCCACTACCCCCCTACCCAATGTGTAGAAAAATTGTCTTCCATGAAACCGGTCTCTGGTACCAAAAAGGTTGAGGACCATTGCTATATCTGTACTGAAATTTGGAGCTCCTCAAACTAATTGCTGTCTATCCCCATTGTCAGATAAAAGACATACAATTGTCTTGGAAGCTCTAGATATCTCTTAATAGTATGCCTTTTGCTTAATCTGATACTACATTTCTATGGAAATACAAATCTTTTCCTATGTTGTTGGAATGGTGATTTTTTTGGCATCTTGGGTAATCTTGTTACTGGGAAGACATGAAGTGCCTATTCCATTTGATGCATGGTTAGGTAGCCATTAGATGGTCAGACCTATAAGGTGTCTATATGCAGATATTAAGTGATGATTTGTTTTGAAAGTATACAAACCATGAAGATAATCTGCTTCCTAAGATTTAGAAATAAGACCTAAAATCTGTGATCTCTAGAAATCAAAGTTAGGGAATGAAAATACACATAAAAGTAAATTTTTACTTTTTGTGCTATGAACTAGGTTACTCTATGGAGGATTATAATTTTAAACTGAGGCTGGATGTGGTGGTTCACGCCTGTAATCCTAGCACTTTAGGAGGCTAAGGCAGGAGGATTGCTTGGGGCCAGGAGTTTGAAATCAGCCTGGGCAACATAGGGAGATCCCCTCTCTACAAAAACAAGAAAATTAGCCAGGTATCGGGGTGCACACCTGCAGTCCCAGCTACTTCGAGGTGGTGGGGCTGGCTGAGGCAGGAAGATCACTTGAGCTCAGGAGTTCCAGACTGCAGTGAGCTATGATCAGGCCACTATACTGCAGCCTGAGTGATAGATATGCAAGACAATGACTCTAAAAACAAGTTTGAAATTTAAAAATTAAAAGAAGTTAAAAATAAACTGAATAAGAGGCTGTGGTTCAAAGTATGTAGAGTTCGAAGACTATATAATATAGAGTCCTGCTATGTATGAGGCACTCATTGATATACAAGGACATGTAAGAATCACTCATAGTACTCAAGTTCAAAATAAAGTAAGAGGGTATTGTGATTCAAATTGAGAGGAGTAGGACTGTATAAAATAAATCTGTCTATTCTAAACCAATTTTGGAGGAAAAGCCTGCAGCATATGTAACTTTTATATCATAAAGGTAGGGTGAGCAATAGGAGAGAAAAGATGCCTTGAACTTATACTTACTATAGCCTTGTACTGACCATCAGAGGGCAATTCAGTTATAGCCCCACCTTTGGATGGGCATGTTAGATTATAGAACTCTGCCAGATTCCACACCAGCTTTAGGATCTACTTAAGGTGTTCTGATATGTGGAATGTAGAATGCCAATGGCAAAAACACCTGTTTAACAGAAATCTGTAAAATTCTAGTCATGGTAAAGGTCATCTTCTGTCCTGTTAAGTTGCTTACAGGAACCAGATTTTTATAGATTTGTGAAAAATTCTCTTTCTGATCTGTTGCTTCAGAACTTGAACCCTTGACTGTCACTCTGAACTCTTACAAGCATATTTTTCCAAGTGATTTCTAACGTTCTTTCTAGTTTTTTTGAGTGATTATGACTGGATAGCAGCCCTGGCTCTGGTCTGTGATTCCAAAAACTGTAACCAGATTCTGAGAGTATATGCTGAATATCCTGTGTATCTTGTGGGTGCTTGTTTACTTGTATGTCAAGTTGATGTGGTATTTTTACCAGCCTTCTATTTATTTGGAGACTAACAGATTGCTTTATATACACCAAATGAGCCAATAATTACTATGGATTATGGACGTCCACTTCTTATGGCTATTGACTGCTGCTGTATATAATTCTGAGATTATCATTTAAAATCTCCTTTTCCTTATATAGTCATTGTTAACTTCCATTAAGTGAACTGCCCTACAGCATAGCCACTTCACTATACTTTAAAAATAAAAAATAAAAAATAAAAAAAATAAAATAGTGTTAAGTATATATTATCCATTGATACTTCTTTTAACACACATTCTTTGACCCTTTCAGAGCCTGATTTCTACATTACAAACAGTCTTTTTATTAATAATTGTGAACTTCTTTTGGTTAGTACTAACTGAGAGGTAACTTCACATACCTGGGTATCACAGCCATGAAGTAATTTGCACTAGCCGATAATCCTCTTTTTTTTTTTGAGACAGAGTCTCACTGTGTTGCCTGGGCTAGAGTGCTGTGGCGTCATCCTAGCTCACAGCAACTTCAAACTCCTGGGCTCAAGCGATCCTCCTGCCTCAGCCTCCCGAGTAGCTGGGACTTACAGGCATGTGCCACCATGCCCGGCTAATTTTTTCTATATATTTTTAGTTGTCCAATTAATTTCTTTCTAATTTTAGTAGAGACGGAGTCTCGCTCTTGCTCAGGCTGATTTCGAACTCCTGAGTTCAAACAATGCACCCGCCTCGGCCTCCCAAAGAGCTAGGATTACAGGCGTGACAATAATCCTGTTCTTATGTTGGAAAATGTAATATCATAAAAGCACAAGTGTGTTCATTATTTTGTCATCAAAATATTTTATTAATTGTCTAATTGTTCTTAGAGATGAGTGCTGCACACACTGGAACAAATGACCCCATAGCTAACCTTCTAAGACCAGGTGGGGAACCTTTTCATGTTGGAAGACTGCATTAATTTAGCTGTAATCAAATAAGGCCACATTCAAGAAATTTCAATTAGGCCAGGCATTGTGGCTCATGCCTCTAATATTAGCACTCTGGGAGGCTGAGGTTGGAGGATTGCTTGAGGTCAGCATTTCAAGACCAGCCTGAATATGAGCAAGACCCTCTCTCTAAAAGAAATAGTAGAAATTAACCGGACATGGTGACACGTGCCTGTAATCCCAGCTTTTCGGGAGCCTGAGGCAGGAGGATCACTTGAGCCCAGGAGTTTGAGGTTACAGTGAGCGATAATGGTGTCACTGTGCTCTACCCAGGGTTACCAAGTGAGAATCTGTCTCAAAAAAAAAAAAAAGCTTCAATTAGGTATAATTAAAAATGTAATTATTTTATAATAATCTAACTACTGTGTACTTAATATTTTCAAAAAATGAAAATTATTTATTAATTTTAAAGTTAACTAACCTTTTAATGACTTTCTTGGGACTGCTTTTTGTTTGAAAGCATCTGAATATTTGGTTGCAGCATGTTTCAGTTGATCCTTTAGATGGGTATCAGACATTTGTGACCTTAAGGGTATCTTGATTTGGGTTAGGTAAAAGAATGTAGATTCACAGCAATAAGTGGTTGAAAAGCAAGAAAACATTTTTTGGACATGTTGATAAAAGTAGGTACTCTACTGCATTTTTTTCATATTTTTTCCTCTTCTTTTTTTTCATTTTACTGATTTAAAATATGTAAAAGCTCAGTATAAATTCTGATATCATTCACATTTTCCCTCTCCCATTTATTAAATGCTAGGCATTCTACCTGGCACTGTGGCCAGGTAGGGATTGCTGGATGAAATGGTAGTTCTACTTTTAGTTCTTTGAGATATCTCCATACTACTTTCCACAGAGGTTGTACTAGTTTGCAGTCCCAACAGCAGTGTATGAGTGTTCCTATCTCTCCACATCCATGCCAACATTTTTTGTATTGGGACTTTTTGATAAAAGCTGTTCTGACTGGAGTTAAGTGATATCTCATTGTGGTTTTGATTTGCATTTCTCTGATGATTAGAGACGCTGAGCATTTTTTCATATGTTTGTTTGCCATTAGTCTGTCGTCTTTTGAAAAGTTTCTGTTCATGTTCTTTGATCACTTT
>CAUYSK010098777.1:0-44679 GCA_963575035.1 Avahi laniger
CCAGTCAGATCACTATCTGTCCTGAGCCAGTGGAGCATGGAAATGAATAATATCTGAATTTCCCTTCTGGCTCTACTCATTGCCCCAAAGGTTAGATAATTTCAAAGACACAAACATAAGGGAGTGAGGTGCAGTGTCTAATAATCTGGTTTGTGTTTCTGTGTGTGTGGTGGTTGGGGAGCAGGGGAGAAGATAAACAAGAAAAGCAGCATGGGACAAAATTACAGCAATAGAAACTCTCTGTCCTGAGGTGCACCTGTCACAGTCCTGTCTCCCCCCACCCACAACCCTCCAAAAGTCATATGGAGACTTACAAGCTAGGATTCAAGCTGTTAAACATCACCACCTCCACAATGACGGCTGTGAAAATGGATAGCCTCTCTTCACAGGTGTTTCCAGATCATTCAAATAATCCAAACCACATACCTGCCTCAATCTCTGTCCAAGCACCTTGCTTAACTCATTGATCAATTTTCTTGCGTGTTGGCACACTTCACTGCCACGTTAACAGTTGGGTACGTTTATGTGCCCAACTTAAACAGCACAAACTGTTTTCGTGCAGTATAAGAATGTTAATAGTAAGAACTCATTAACCATTTTAAAAAAAAATTTATATAGAGACAGGGTCTTGCTGTGTTGCCCAGGCCAGTTGTGAACTCCTGGAATGAATGTATAAATTAATGGGGTGCAAAGTCTTTGTCAAATGTTGAAGAATGACCTGGAGGGCAACAGATGACAACAATGGCAAAGGCTGGAAGGAGTTGTATCTGGTTATCTTTAAGCAAAAGAGCAAAGAATTCTACAAAGGCTTAGAAAGGAAATATTTTAGGGCTGGCTACCTTAACTCTGTTAAAACTATCCATAGCAGATTCCAATCCTAAAGTATGTGAGAAACAGTGATAAGGCAAATCGGTAAAAGAATTTTATTGAATAGGTTAAGAGTACAGGAATATTTATTGGAAATGCAAGTTAATGAGGACAAACTGACAATGGTTAAGTGAGGGGTTAGTGGTGGGTAAGAAAGTTTGGGTTTGCAAATGAAGAGATTGCACAAATGCGGAGGAGTTTGTATTTTGGTTGCAGCTCTCAAGGTTGACAAGAATCGTTTATTCAATATAAAAGAAACATTTATGGCGCACTTGGGAACTTCAGATTGAGTTGTAAGAAAAAAATGATATATTTTCAAATTTCATGGTTCCAGCATTCCAGTGGGAGTGGGAAATTATTCTAAGTATCACATGAATAAATGCATAAGTACAAACTGAGATAATCACCAGACAAAATAATGAGAAAAAACTCAAAAATACAAAAAAACATGACGTTATGAAAGCATAATATGGAAGGTATTTTGACCTCAGACCTGAAGAGCAAATAGGAGTTACCTTTGGGGAGAAAGGAGGAAATATCAGAGGAAACAACATGCTCATAAATGCCTTTGGAGTTGTTGGGAAATGCACTCATTTCAGAAGTTAAAAGATGGACAACATGAGTGGTAGAGACTGAGTAGGTAGAGTCACACGAGAGAAAACTGAAACAGAAAGCAAGGACCAGGACATACGGAGATGTTTTGTTTTATTTTTAACTAATTTAAAATTGTGAATTTTTAACCCTGCAGTGAAGGGTAACTAAAGAGTTTTGAGACCAAAAGTGGCAAAGTTGTGCATTTTGAAAATGTATCTTGGCTGAAATACATAAAAGAATTGGAAGATGGGCAGACAGATGAGGGAGGCCTGTCAGGAAGCTCAAGTAGTCGTGCGGGACAGAGAGGAAGTGGGGCTTGGGCTGGGGTGCAGTCGGTAGAAATATAGAAGGAGGCAGATTAGAAACAAATATTTAGAAGGGAAAAATGCACAGGATTCAGTGACAGATTTGACACAGGACAGGTGTGAGGATGTGGGAGAAAGTCAAGGGCCAGGTGTGGGCGGAAAGATTATGGGTTAAGTCATGGACACACTGAGCTTGACATATCTTCAAAGCACCCATGTGGAGACTGCACATTTCACTAAAAATACAGCGAGAGCTTGGAATAGAGCTTTGAGAAACTCTAACATTTGCATTAACCATTAAAGGAGGCAGGGCAGGCAGTGAGATGGGAGAAAATACAGGGAATGTAGTGTCAAAAGATAAGGAGAGAGATTTTCCATTGTTTTCCAGCTTTATTGAGATATAATTGACAAATAAAATTATATGACATTAAGGTGCACAACATGATGATTTCATATACATACATATTGTGAAATGACTACCACTGTCAAGTTAGTTAACACATTTATTACCTCACCTAAGTCCCTTTTGTTGTTTGGTTTTGGTTTGTTTTGTGGTGAGAACACGTAAGATCTACTCCCTTAGCGAATTTCAAGTATACGTATATGACAGAGTATTGTTAACTACAGTCACCATGCAGTACAATAGATCCCAGAACTTACTCATGTTGTAACCAAAAATTTATACCCTTTGACCAATCCATAAGGAATGAACAGTCAACAGTGCCCCGTGCCACTAACAGGTCAATTAAAATAAGTCCTGAAATATTTCCAATTCATTTGAGCCTCTTAAAAGGAACTAGTAGGAATTAGAAGTCATAACGAAGTGGGTTGAGGTTGAAGTAGGAAATGGAGAAGTAGAAACTGCACCTACTAGCAAATTCTGGAGATTCGGATATGAGGAGAGACATAAGAAGTAGGTGAAATGAGAAGATTTTTTTAAGATGTGAGAAACTTGAGCACGTTTAAATGTCTGGGAATGATCCAGATGAGAGACAGAAAAGGAAAATCTGAGGGAAAGGACCAATAGTTCACAGTAAGATGGTCGTGAGAGGCGAGAGGGACAAGTCCCGAAGCACAGGTGGGATTCGTTACGTATAGAAGAGATGCTCCTTCACATGCAGATATGAGTTCTTAGGGATCGTGTACAGTTTGCTAGGGGAAAGTTAAGGAAGATTTATATCAAATAAAAGCCCAGGTCAACTGCTAAGAATAAGCAAGAAAGGGGTGATGCAGCCAGGGGAATCTCACTGCAGCCTGCGGTCCTCTGGCAGCTCCTTCTAAAGCACGGAAAAGATCTTCCCTAACACCTCACAGCACTACAGAGATCAGGCTGCAGAAGGCATACACTAAAATATAATAAAAATTTAACATATTCACATACCCACAAAAAGACAATATCCTGAGAAAAAATTAACAAGTGACAGGCATGGCAGCTACAATCCAGATCTAGAAAAAAAAATCCAACCCTCTAGGTTCATGTTTCTGCTAATATACATACCTTATGAAACATGATATCTCAGCCTTAAGGAGCTACATAATTAAAATGAGTCCAACATATTATATTACACAAAATATGTTCATTGCCCTCCTCCCTCTGGGCAACATATTATATTAAACAAAATATGTTCATTTAATTGATAACATTCTATAATAGTTTAGTAAAGTTTTTCAAACTTTGAAGTGATTCAGGCATTTGAGATTAATTTTATTTACATGTGTTTAACTTAGCAAGGTCATCATTTTTTCATGCATAAGTATTATGCAAGTCCTGTTTTTAGCTACATGTATTTGATGATAATGTGCCACTGGGCTTATTTCTTAAAAAGATAGTAAATGACTATCTAACCAAAAATATCATTAACTACTGTGCCTAGCACAGTGAGGTTATCACCAGAATAAAACAAAAACATTTAAAAAAGGGTGATAAAATGTCCTAAAAGATGTTTAAAACAACATAGAGATAGAAAATTAAAGGACATAGTTTCACTGATTTGGGAATAATTTGAAGTGTTAATGGATGACTGACAAAAGTATAGCATCAAAATGTATATTTGCTTTGTTATTTTTAAACAAATGTTAAACATTTTCAAATCAGAAAGGAGAAGGAACAACATATGGAGGGACTTGTAGCCCAGGAAAGACAATGGCATAGTAAGTGAGCACCTGGCTAGTCCAAATGAATTAAGAGCTAATCCCAGATGGAAAGCACTTGCAGGTAGACAGGGAAAATCATTTCTGTTATTATGTTTATGCTCACAACAGTGCTCTGGGAAAGACGAAATGGGAACTGTCTCGCCCTCTCCATCTCCCATTGTGGGCCCCCACCTGTCCCTTAGCACACTGTTCCCAGAATCGCAGGTCTCAGGGCTGGCAGGGGTCTCACTGATCATTTTTATGAATTTTCCTGTTTCACAGACAATGAAACTCCTGTCCTGAGAAATGAGGGAGCTGCTCAAGGACACCAGCTGATTTGAGTCAGAGTTATTTGAGAACCCAGATGTCCCGACATTCAATAAAGACGACCTTCAACTGCAACTTGGTGGTTGTTTATGAAAGGTGTCCGATCATGACAAATCAAAATATTTCAGCTTATATAACAATTTAGATAATATAAGTAAAAACACTTTCCTGTAAATTGAAGACTGACAAATGTTGTTCATATTTCATGTTGCTCACAGGTAAAAATTAAGATTGGGTTAGTAATCATGCAACCTAAAAATGACAATCAGTAGATTTGATGAGATAAGGTAAAAATTTCATTTCAAGAAATCACCATTATCATTTTGTTTACCTAAAAAATTAACCAACCTTTACATAAAATTGTTAAGGATGATATTAATTGCTGGATTAGTTTTCTACTGTTGCTACACACATTACACAAATTCGGCACCTTTAAGCAATGCAAATCTATTCTCCCATAGTTCTGTATAGTTCAGAAGCTTATGTTGGCTTAGTTGGTTCCTCTGCTTTGAGTTTCACAAGGCTGAAATCATAGTGTTGCACTGCTCAGTTCTTACGGAGAGACTGTGGAAGAACTTGCTCCTTAGCTCAATTTGGTTTGTTGGAAAAATCCAGTTCCTTGTGACTGTAGTACAGAAGTCCCCATCTCCTTGCTCGCTAGCAGCTGGAGGCCTCCCATTAACTCCCAGAAGCCTCCCTCTCATCCACTGCAAATGGCCTTACATCTCGGAGCCAGCGACAGCACGTCAAATCCTTTGCATGCTTAGAATCCCTTTGATTCCCCTTCTGCCCAAATCTCTCTTCTGCTTTCTTCTTCCAGTCGGAGATTGTTCTGCTTTGAAGGGCTTATGGGATTTGATTAAGCCCACTCTAATAACCCAGGAGAATTTCCCTACCTTAAGGTCCACTGTCTTGTTACATCTGCTAAGTCCCTTTTGCTCTGATAGGTAATGCATTCACAGGTACCAGGGATTAGGGCACAGACATCGTTGGGGGGCTGTTATTCTGCCTACCACAATTACCTGATTCCACAACAAAATGTAATATTCCTTACAAAAACTCCATTGCTGTCTAAGGTCATAAATGTTGGAGTTCAAAGCCCAGTTCCCAGTCTCTCCTTACCTCAACTCTATTCCCTCCCTTTTCAGTTCTTACCTGTGGCCTTTTGGTTAGTCACAAAAAAAACCCTATGGAAACATGTTTGTGACTCTTCTAACACATAAGCATGGATAAAATGGTGAACAATCACTCTTAGGTGAAAGTGGAACTCATTACACAACAAACCTCAGTGAGAACTGACTATTGACACCTGGTCAGCATGACAGAAGTCTCTAGAAAAGTGTCATGAGGTTTGGATATTTCCTGTGCTGGTGCAGGGAAGAGAGTGATGACTTTCAAGACATGATCTTCATATTTGCACATGATCCAAAACTGGGCACAAAAATGATAGAGAGAACAATCCAAATTCAAGCTTATCTCAATAGGCTGAACTGAATTGACACTAAATTAAATTCATCAGGAATAAATATCAATATTATGTTATACATAATGCCACACTAATAATACAAGATAGGATATGATTTGATAGCAAAACTTGTGAAAATCTCCAGGGAGTTTTAGTCTGCTCCATATTTTCACCTTAAAAAAATCTTCCAAAATGTTTTCCCATGAAAATGTGCAATGGCTCCTCAGTAATGTCCTTCTCTCTGAATAACTGAAAGAGGAAGAGAACATGTTACTTTATATTTCCAGAGGGTTGGAGATAGTGGACTCAGAGCATTTGCTTTCCTAAGAGGTTTATTATGTGTCTTACAATAATTAGAGAGAATTGAGCAGAGAGCTGTTCTTCACACCCTCTCTAATTACCACCACTTGAAGCAAATTAGAATGAACCCAACTGTTTCTTACCTTGTCAAAGGCAATATTGAGGACAGGAATAATTAATTTTCAAATGGAATAGATTTCTAGAGCTTTCATGTGGATTGAATGCAAATTATATCTAAAAATATAATGTACTATAACTTTTCTACCACAAATGCCATTTTATGACATTTTAGAGACAGTGAAATATATATATGTGTAATTTTATATTATTTTATTTGCTTCCATATATTAGCAATATAAACAATAAATGAATAATCAGTATGCAAACCAAAAAACTATAGTTAAAAAGATTCTCTCAGTTAATATTTCCCATGGCAAGTCTGATCCACTCAAAAAGAAATGCTAGCTATGCTACATAATTAGCTTTTCCAGTGAATGTAGTGTATAATTTGGTTTATTTAAATTTAATTTATACCATTTTAAGGCTAAAGAAACGAATTTTTAGATTATGTATATCCTTTTGGGCTTACTGTTCAAATACCGAGATAACCAAATAATAAAAGATTTGTGATTAAATGTTTTAGGCATGTGTATTCATATTTAATTCCAACTTGAAAAATCATTCAAAATTTGGGCTTTGTTTCTGGAAATGTGGTTCATACTAACTATCGAAACTATTCTTTTACTTACCTTTAGCCATTTCCCCTCAATGGCTACTTAAAAATATTGCTTTCTTTAAATTCCTGACCTCCCCCCATCCACTCCTTATTCACGTGCATTCTTCTTTTTTTTTTCTCTTGAGTCTCTGAAGAAGAGGTGTCCTTCCTTCCAAATAAGCATTACCTTCCCTCATTCCCTTCATTCTAAACATTGTTAATAGGCGAAGGGGCAGGGAAAAAAAGTTAGGCAAATCCAAATGTAATGCCTGTTTATGTCATTTATTAGTTGCGTGAACATGGCAATTTCAGGATTTTGAACATTCATTTCCTTATTAGTTAGTGGAAGAATTTCTGTAAGGGTCAATAGTTAACATCTATACTTGCTGGCACCTGATAGCTGTTAAATAAAAATCAACCTTCATAATAGCCAACATAATATTGAAAGAGAAGAACAAAGCTGGAGGACTAACACTACCCAACTTCAACAGGAACTTAAAGTTACAGTAATCAAGGCTACATGATATGGCTAAAAAATGGAAAAATAGATCTATGGAACAGAATAGAGAGCCCAGAAATAGGCACACATAAATATAATTGACCGATCTTTGATAAAGGAGCAAAGGGAATACAATGGAGAAAAAAAATCTTTTCAACAAATGGTACTGAAACAACTGGACATCATATATTAAAAAAAAAAAAATCTAGACACAGACCTTAAACCCTTCACAAAAATTAACTCAAAATGGACCGCATTCCTAAATGTAGAACACAAAACTACACTTTTGACAAAGCAACCAAGAACATACATTGGAGAAAGGATAGTCACTTCAATAAACGGTTCTGAGAAAACTGGATATCCTTATGCAGAAGAATGGAACTAAGACCCTTATCTCTTGCCAGATGCAAAAATCAAATCAAAATAGATTACAGACTTAAATCTAAGACCTGAAACTATGAAATTACTAAACAAAAACCTTGGGGAAATGCTCTAGGACATTGGTCTGGGCGAGGACTTCTTGAGTTATAACCCCAAAGCACAGGCAACCAAAGTATAATTGGACAAATGGGACCATATCAAGATAAAAATCTTCTACACAGCAAAGGAAACAATCGAGAAAGTGGAGAGACAACCCACAGAATGGGAGAAAATATTTACAAACCACTCGTTTGGCAAGGGATTAATAACTAGAATGTATAAGCAGCTCCAAAAACTTAATAGGAAAAAAATCAAATGATCTGATTTAAAAATGGGCTTCTGAATAGACATTTCTCAAAAGAAGACATACAAATGGCCAAGAGGTATATGAAAAAAATTCTCAACATCATTAGTAATCAGAGAAATGCACATCAAAACTATCATGAACTATCATCTCACCCTGGTTAAAACTGATTTCATCAAAAAGACAATAATAAATGCTGGCCAGGATGTGGAGAAATGGGAACCTTCCTATACCGCTGATAGGAATATAGATTAATGTACTCACTATGGAGGATAATACGGAGATTCGTCAAAAAACAGAACTACCATATGACCCAGTCATCCTGCTACTGGGTATATATTCAAGAGAAAGGAAATCAGTATATCAAAAAGATGTTTGCACTTCCCTGTTTATTGCAGCACTATTCACTATAGCCAAGATTTGGAATCAAACTAAGTTTCCCTCAAGAGAGGAGTGGATAAAGACATTTTGGTATATATACAGAAGGGAATATTATATAGCCACAAAAAGAATGGAATCATGCCATCTGCAACAACATGGATGGAACTGGAGAACATTATGTTAAGTGAAATAAGGCAAGCACAGAAGGACAAATCTCATATATTCTCACTCATATGTGGGAGGTAAATATTAAAAACAATTGAGTTCATGGAGACAGAAAGTAGAATGATGGTTACCAGAGGCTGGAAAGGGTAGCAGGAAGGATGGGGATAAAGTGGGGATGGTTAATGAATGCAGAAATATAGTTAGATAGCTAGAATGAACAATATTTTACAGCACAACAAAGTAACCATAATCAACAACAAGTTAGGGTATGCTTTAAAATAACTAAGAGTGGAATTGGAATGGTCCTAACACAAAGAAATGATAAATTCCTGAGGTGATGGATACCCTAATTACCCTGATTTGATTAATTCACATTAATACATACACATTGTATGCCAGTATCAAAATATCACATGTACCCTATAAATATATACAACCATTATGTAGCCATAATAATTAAAAATTAAAAATTAAAAATACAGTCCTAGAAAATAAAATAGAAAAAATCCAAATGACCTTGGGTTTGGTCATGACTTTTTAGTGGTTTGGAAAAATCCCAGAACAGTGTAGAAAAACTGCCCTCCAAACTGAATAGTGTCTTTAGACCGAAGAAATGACCCACACCACTCCAGCTTGGTGAGTTAGATGAGTTTATTAAAGGTCACTTACACAGGGCTCTCATTCCTAGCCATGATAGGAATCCTCCCGGCATTCGCTCCTGGGCAGGAGTTCTTCAGACAGTAAGATCCACATTGCCTGCCTGTTTGTGGAGCCATAAATTTCTTTCTGGCAGGTGGCACAGAGCTCTCTCTCTCTCTCTGCAGGTTAAGCATGCACAGTACTTCTCACTAGACCGAAACTTTAGGCTTTGATAAAATTCATCAAAATCATATTATTCAGTCAATTCTACATCACAAAAAACAATTGAAATTTTCTTGACAGTAACCTCAGTCTCACTGGACTCATGATCTTCAACCCAAAATGCAAAAAGTCTTCACCTGGACCCACCTCACCACCACTAAACTCATATTCACTCAGCTTTCTCCTTAAAAGTACCCCACTCACTTTCTTTTTTGACTGCTCTCTATTCCTCACAGGACAAATCCTCCACCACTTTTTTGTCATCACGTTAGCATTCTCATCTCCTGGACTGTATAAATTATTAACTTCATTATACCCATCCTTATATATTTCCCCAGTTTCTGTGAAGGAGCATTCTTCCTTTCCACCAAAGACCATTTACTCAACCATGCATTTCATGCCAGCCCCATACTTATATATGACCATATTCTACCAATGATCCTCTCTCATGCACTTTATATTTTCCCTTCTTCCACTTTATTTTGACTTCTCCCTAAGAATTCAACATGCTCAAGTCCTTTTGATTTTAAAGGGGAAAAAAGCACAAATAAAATTAACAATGACAATAACAACAACTCACTTATCTCTGGATAGGGGCTGAGACTCCCAACCCTAGACAGCCAACTTTTCCCAGTTGTTTCCCATTTCTCAACCTGCCAGAGTAAGAAAGGCATTACCAAAACTCTAACAAAACCACCTTCCCTTCTCTGAAGATACCTACATCTCACAATCATCAAGTTTAAAATCTGTTCTTAAGCCCTTAACTTTATGGCAAATATCAAAAAGTGCTGATACTGAAAGGATTAAATACTTTAGAGTCAGACAATAGGGTGAAAACCTTGGCTCTGCCACTCATGTATGTATACAACTTGAGCAAGTGAGTTAACATTTTTGAGTTTACTTTCCTTATCGGTAAAGTGTACTAGTGTTGCTGTGAAGGTGTGACACTCAAATAACAGCACATAATCACTTAACAGTATTATCGTTGAACTCCTTCTTCTTAATGCATCCAATAAAATATATATCATGTCATGTGTCAAACCCTGCTCCATGTACTGGGACATAAAGATAAATTGTTTTATTCTGCCTTATCCTGATGTCTTCCTGCTGTCATCTATTTTGTAATTAAATATGGAAATGCCCTTGTGTTATGGGCCCATATATCTTCTTTTCCCACTTCCTATTCAGCACTTCATTATTTCATACAATAAATAATTGTTGCATGCTCGTCAAGTACATGGAATCATTCTGGTCTGCTGACAATAGTCAGAAACAAGAGAGATAAGATCCTTTATCTCACAGGTGTTACATGCTAGGGTGAGAAGAGAGCAAATAAATGAATATGATGATTTCATATTATAAGTGCTATGAAGTAAATTAACCAACACACGGTTATGTCACAGTGACTAGAGAAGACTGGTCAGTCACTTATCAGAGAAGTCCGCACTGAGCTGACACTTCCATCAGTGTTTGCCAACCAGGAGAATAGGAGGCAAAGCATTCCAGGCAAAGACATCAGAAGTACAAAGGCCTTAAGGGAACAATAAACTTGGCATGTTGAGAAAAAGAAAGCTAAAGAAGCTGGAGCTTGTAGATTAAGGAGGAAGGGAGACGGTAGATAAAATATGTAGAGATTGGAATTCATTCTGAATGGGTAATGTGAAGGCGAAGGAGGTTTTAGACCATGTAAACATTCATGATTAAATTTGTTTCCACATCACACTTGCCCGCTCACTTATAACACTAAACTTCCATTTATTCCTTCTTCCATTCTTCTATTATTATCATGTGTATTACATACGTATTATATCCTTCACGATACTATTTTTCATGCACAAGTCAATTGTTTTTAAAGGCATTAATAAAATAAAGAAAACATGTCTTTATATATGCCTACATATTTGCCAATTTTGGTAATTTTCATTCCTCAGGTAGGTATAAGTTTTCATCTTACATCATTTTTCTTCAGCCTGAAGAACTTCATTTAACATTTCACTATCAGTAGTGTAGGTTTGCTACTAATAAATTCTAATAATGTATTTTGTCATTGGTTTCGAAGGATATTTTTTATGAAGGGAGAACTCTAAATTGAAAGTTGCTTTCTTTTTAAAAATATTTTTCCATTGTCTTCTGACTTGCACTGTTTTTAATGAGAAGTCGGTTGATTTATCATTGTTTTTTCCCTGTGTGAGGATTTTGTTTTCCCTCCAGCTGCCTTACAAACTTCTCTTTATTTTTGTTTTTCAACAATTTGACTATGATGTAGTTGAGTGTTCTTTTCTTTTTCTTTTTCCAATCCTTGTTGGAAGGATGTTGAATATATTTTCCATCAAATTTGGAAAAATTTTCACTACCATGTGTTCACGTAAGTTTTGTTTTTTCAATCTCTCTCTCTTCTCTTTCCGAGACTCCAGTTACTTAACGGTAGACCACTTGCTGTTATTCCATATTATTTATGTTACTAATATTCTTTTTTTCTTTTTTTTTTAAATATTTCTCAGCATTTTAGTTGGATAGTTACTATTGGTCAGTCTTCAAGTTCCTGGATATTTTCTTCTGCAGTGTTAAACATATCTAGTGATTTTGAAAATTTATATCTTGTTTCATAGTTTTACAATTTCCATTTGGTCCTTTTTTTATTGTTTCTATTTTACTAATGAAGTTTCCTATTTCTTTATTCATTACATCCACCTTTTCCTTTAAGTTATTGAAATATTTATAATAGCTATTTCAAAATTTTTGTCATTTCTAGGTTTGTTTTTACCAACTGTACTTTTCTCCAGGCTATACATTGTCTTGTTTCTTTATATGTTTGTAATTTTTTATGGTAAATTGGACTTGTGGATACTACTCTGCTGAGAGTCTATTTTTATTTTTTTCCATTAGAGAACGTTGAGTTTTAACCTGGCAGTGAGTGAATTTACTAATGAGCATTTTTACTAATGTGTATTTCAAATCTAAAAAAACCCACGTATATATTATTGAATCATAGACAAGTCAAAGTTGAATAATTCTATTGAAGTGCTCAAAAAAAAAGTAGAGTTGTTGATTTTCATTTACACTAAAATGACGGTAACATGTAAATAGGTTTTATCTATTGAAAATGAAGTGTTTTGCTTTTTAAAAAAAAATCATGCAAAAAAGAACTATCTTTGTATATAAGTTATTTAACTGTGAAGTGTATTATGATCTAATTAGTTAGAGATTAACTCAAGCAAACTATATATCTTTTTGTAAACATAAAATATATAAATAGAAAGGGGGGAAAGGGCTTAGTTTTGAGCTTTGTAAGGCATATCTAGGCTAGAACTTACCCTAAGGCTAAAGTAACTCAAGTGTTTAGCTGGGGTATTTCTTGGGTCTCATTTGAATATTTGAAATATTCTCCCATGATCTTGTCATTCTGGCTGGCTGACAATTCAATATTTTCTAGCACTGTTTGACTTCTGATAATTCTGTTAGGCTTAGGGCCCTCTGGAGGCTTATTCTTTTCTTCCACCAGTCATTATGGAGTCTCGTCCTGAGCATACACAGTTTAGTATTTGGCCAAAGATGCAAGAAAACATTTTTATAGATTTTACAGACTTTTTCTGCAGTGCCAACTCATCTCTAATACTCTGCCCCATGAATCCCAGACACCTCAGCACCCCTGATATCTGATCTCTGCTTCCTCTTCCCCAAAAATCTACCACTCTCTGTTTGGGCTCCATTTCCCTATGTCAAGGTTTGAAAAGTGCTCCAGGGAATACACTGGTGACTGTGGAGCTCACCTTTCATTTTCCTTTTTTCAAGGATCATATCCGTATGCTGTCAATTTTCCCATGCCTAAAAGGAGTTGCTTCATATATTTTATCAAGTTTTATAGCTGCTTACTGTGGAAGGCTAAGTACAATGCCTTTGCTTGGTAATAGCCAATCCAGACTTTTTTAATACACTTATAAATAATACAATTCCTTTGTTTTGCAGTTAGCAATTTGTTCCAGACCTGTCATCCCCATTTAGTGAAAGAAAAGTCTACTTTCCATTGTAATCTATCCATTCACATCTAACTTTTATTTTTAAATAGACTTAAAATTAAAAGGATTTACAGGATTCACAATTAAAGATTCTTAGAAGGATTATTTTACCAGAAAAAAATAACCACATGGAATAAATGCAAAACATAAATTCCTGCCATTGTCTTTAGTTGTATCATTTCTAAATACCATATCTCCACCAGGATTTGAGGCTCCCCAGTGATAAATATGCCAAGTTAAAACCATTGTGCTTATTTACTGGGGAGCTGTGAATTATGTTCAACTGTAATCTCTATGGTCATTACATCTCAAGGTGCCCTCTTTTTGCCTCATTTACATTCTGAAACCTCTCCTGTTCCTTAGAGACAGAGTTCAGCTCAGCCCTCTGCAGTTGGCATGCAGCAACAAACAGTGAGTACAATAAAGAACTGCTAACTTATAATTATTCTAAAAGAATACCATTTGCCACTGAGATAATGTGGAAAATAATGACATTCAGGAACTTATGTACTACTCTTGAATTTAACCTACAATTCTGGTTAGACTGCCTTTGGTTACATATTTGTTTGTGGCTGTATTGTAATTACCCAGCATGATTGACAAGAAGAAAAAAGGAGGAAATTTGGTAGAGAAAAAGTAGCTGTTATAAAATAGTCCTAAGACGAGTTATTCTGTTACCCTCATATTTCTTTTTTATCACCCAATGGTGCAACTCACATTTCTGTTGTTTTGGTACCTGTAGTTCATCTTCCAGCGGGTGAATGAACGGGTGAAAGTGGCTTCAATTTCTTTCCTTCTTGCTCACCATATCGCTGTATAGTCAATTGACTTGTTAAAATTTTCAGTTACACTTTCAAAAACTTCAATAAAATGCTGACTGGATGAAAATAGCTTTAAAGATATTATAAAAGATAATTTAAAGAAAATACTTTTAATTAAATGATTGCTTTCAGTGGTAGGAGGCTGGAAATTTAAACCATGAAGACCTGATATATAATAAATTAAATTACTATTAGTCCCATATTTTAAAATGTTAATTAAATAAATAATACATAAACGTTGTAGGTAGTATGTATGTGTATGTTTATTGTTACATATTCATAATATCATATGTAAAAAATAAATTGTTATTGAGTTTTCTTTCACTATATCACATTATAGACATCTTAGCTCTTTACTTCATTCTATCCCATATGCTCTCTGCTCTAACCAATCCCACTAATCTTTTAAATTCTTTGAATACACCCCACACTCTCCATCTTACTTTTCTCTCTGCTTAGAAATCTTTCCCCATATTTTACATGACCATCGCCTACTCACCTTCAAGTGTCAATCCAAAAAAAATGTATTTGTTTACAGAATCCTTTCCTGGCATGTCAGCCAAGAAAAAGTCTATTTTAAGTTACTGTATGCTCACAAAAGATCCTCTGCTGGGTTTCCTATACTTCTTAAATGTTCATATTTTTATATATATTGAAAAATCTTTGAAGCAGAAACTAAATTTATCTTATTTGCTAACATCTACCCAGTATCCACCACATTGCCTGGCATGTAGTACGCTCTCAGTAAATACTCAATAAATAAATGAATGGCTCTTAGGATTTCTTTGAAATAGTAATTCCGTAATTTCTTAAAAGATTCACTCCAACCTTGGGAAGAGAAAGAGAAAGAGAGAAAGAAAGCTCTTTACCATGGGGCACTGTAAGTTCTAGAACAGCGGTCCCCAACCTTTTGGGCACCAGGGACTGGTTTCATGGAAGACAATTTTTCTGCAGATGGGGGTGGGGAGGCAGAGCTCAGGCAGTGATGGGAGTGAAGGAAGTGGCTGTAAATACAGATGAAGCTTTGTTTGCTCACTGCTGCTCACTTCCTGCTGTGTGGCCTGGATTCCATGCCCTGGGGGATTGGGGCCTGCAGCTCTAGAATACTCTATACCAAGCCCCAGCTATTGACCTGCTTATCTGTGATTGTCCTACAATAATATTTAGGACACACAAAAGAAATCTGCATTTGACCAAGCAACAGACTAAAATGATAAATTTATTCAATCACCTGGATCCTAGTTCATACAATACTAGAAACAAATAGACTGTTGTCCCTATGCATTCACTTAATGTATTAACTGGATTGGTGAGAAAATTTAGTAAGAGTTGTTAAATCCATTGCTAGTATATATTTAATTAAAACTAAATGGGAGAACTCGTCTCAGCAGTGATAGGTAATATAATGACCTTTATACTCTCTGATACTAATTTCAATCTTTAATTTACATAAGTAAAACTATAACATTCTTATGGACATTACTCCCCAAACATGTGTCCCAGTATGTAGGAATATCACACTGGGAATTTTGCAGAGACCAAGCCTTGGTCAGTATTTCCATGCTACCACCTGCAGGGCAGTTATAGAACCTAGCAGAAGTTAAAAAATAATCCTTAAAATGGATCTTGATTTGTGAGTTTAATTATATGCTAGTGATTTGATGGGATTTTGCCATGATTTTCACCTTATATATTTCCACCTTTGCACTTTAAGTCGATAGACCCACCAAGGTGATATAGATCCGAAAAGTGTACTCTGGTCTTGGGCTAATCACAGTAGGTCTTTAGGAATGTCAAGGTGGTCTATTTCTGTTGTAACACTTTGAATTTCTCCTCAATTTCCTCCTCTAAGACTGTGTTCTGACTCTAAGACAAACAGTGGTGTGAGCCATCAAGATTCCCAGTAATCCCTCAATTAAGATTCAAATACTTATTTAAGTATAAATCGTTTTTCCCCATGTTGTTTCATTTAAAAAATACTTTTCATTTATTACATATTCACTAAGAGTGGAATCATGTCAATTAAATATCTGATGGATATAGCTAAGAAATATTTACAGATATTTAGGGAAAAAATTAATTAATCAAGCATTAAGTTTTCCATATGGTAGATTAAAAGAAAGTATATACTTTTCTGTTATAACAGAACACATAATAGCTGTGTGCTGGAAATGAATCCCCAGATGAATTTTTTTCTCATATACCAAAGGAATAATTAAATAGAGATGTCTTTTTAATTAAAATAAAATAAATCCAAATGCTACTCAATCAAAAAAAATATTTATATTTAATGATTCTAATCCACTCATGGTACGTTGTAAGGAGCAAGCATCTCGAACATTTTTATTATACTGAGTTCTGTAATATAGCTTAAAGTTTCTTTTAACATTTAAGTAGATCAAATAAGGTAAGATTGTCTGAATGATATAGTTTAGTGAATGCTATAAAAACACATAAACCTAACTGTTTTGCACTAAGAATATAAACTTCCTTCCTATCTTCATTAAGAAGAAGAAATGTTCCCAATGTAATATTTTGCCCAGGAGTTTAGTTTGAAGTGTTATAACTGTACATGTGGAAAATTGGAAACTCAAGTACTGGTAATTCTTTTTACATTAACATTCACACAGCCAATGTATTCACTATATTTAGTAAAATTAAAGTTTAATTGTTTACACTGGTCCAATGAAAATAACCTTTATGCAAAGATATACTGGCAATGGTAGGTGCATTAATTATAGATGTTAAGTATCACAAAACAGCATAATCTTTCATTAAAAAAGCACAGCTTTTTGCCCAGTTAAACGATAAAGCAGGAAGGAAATGTTATGTTTCAGGGACTTAAGTAATGAAGTAGAAGCTCCAGAGCTTTTTAAAAAAATCTCATCTGACCTGCAGAGTGATCTTGAACCAGTCACCTAATACCAGTTAGTTTTCCAAATTTTATTATTGGAACATACTAGAAATGGGAAAGTTTGTCTAACAATATATTGTGCAGGAGACTTGATTGTTAAATCTGGCCATTACTGTTGAAAATGAACTCTGAGACTACACGGCAAATAACACAACCATATTATTTTCATTAGTGCTAGATAAATCATTATTTTGTCATCAAAAGAACAATGGCACCTTTTCCATTGAGATAATTTTAGCTATAGGTTATTATTTTACTCATCTACACTGGCCTAGTTCTTTGTATTGACTCCTGACATTTAAAAATATTCACAGGCAATATATATATTAATTACAATATGCCATGATTTAGAATAGCAGTCCCCAACCTTTTTGGTAACAGGGACTGGTTTCATGGAACACAATTTTCAATGGGTCGGGGGAGGGAATGGTTTGGGGATGATTCAGGTGCACAACCTGGATCCCTCTCATGCACAGTTTACAGTAGGGTCATGCTCCTGCGAGAACCTAATGCCACTGC
This sequence comes from Avahi laniger, assembly GCA_963575035.1. NCBI lineage: Eukaryota > Metazoa > Chordata > Mammalia > Primates > Indriidae > Avahi > Avahi laniger. The sequence continues at coordinate 17,607 of CAUYSK010098777.1, forward strand.
TGATCTGATGGGAGGTGGAGCTCAGGCGGTGGTCTGAGGGGGAGCAGCTGTAAATACACATGAAGCTTAGCTCACTCACCTGCTGCTCACTTCCTGCTGTTTAGCCCAGTTCCTAACAGGCCACAGACCAGTACTGGTTCACGGCCCAGGCATTACGGACCACAGAGTTAGAGGAAAATGTATAAAACAGTATGATGTAATGGAAAAAGTCCAGCATTTGGAGAGGTAAGATCTTGCTTCGAACCCAGGACTATTACTCGTTTGATGATTGAACATGGGCAAGTCATTGAACATCTTGTTTCAATGCCTTTTTTTTTTTTTTTTTGAGAGAGAGTATTACTTTTTTGCCCAGGTTAGAGTGAGTGCCATGGTGTCAGCCTAGCTCACAGTGACCTCAAACTCCTGGGCTCAAGCGATCCTCCTGCCTCAGCCTCCCGAGTAGCTGGGATAACAGGCATGCGCCACCATGCCCGGCTAATTTTTTCTATATATTTTTAGTTTTCTGATTAATTTCTTTCTATTTTTAGTAGAGAAGGGGTCTCGCTCTTGCTCAAGCTGGTTTCGAACTCCTGAGCTCAAACAATCCGCCCGCCTCGGCCTCCCAGGGAGCTAGGATTACAGGCGTGAGCCACCGCCCCCAGCCTTGTTTCAATGTCTCTATGCATATGATATATAAAATAAGCTGCTTCACATGCATTTGTTGCGTAAGAGTTCAATGAGAAAATATCTGCTAATGTTAAACCACTTTTGAAAATTATATTGCCGTTATCACTCTATATCATTAACTATAAATAGTAACTAGAGGAGAACTGGGTCTTGTTATGCCTAAATCAAAGATTCACTCTAATTTTGGGGATTGCTTTTATTATGGTTAATATATAATACATGTGCCTTAGTGATTGTCTCATCCATCTTGTCTCAAGATTATTTGAGATGTGGGTATGTAAGGATGGTATAATAAGTCAGAGATAGAAAGGTTATTAATATTTTTTCTGATATTATCATAGCATATAAAATAATCTGTCCTTATTTGCTGGTGGTTCTAAGAGTTGGTACGTTTGTGTGTGACTCTCTCAGAAGAGACGTCATTTCAGCTTGGGCCACAGAAATGTTAGAATTGTTATTAACACTGCGGTATGAATTCCAAGGCAATCAGAGTACCCTCCCGGTTTTTGGAGCAATTTCTATACTAGATACCTCTTGTTACCAGAACCAATTTCCCATAGAAATAGGAATGATACCAGAAAAAAAAAATTGTTAGTTGATTTTTTAGTTAAATGGATTCTTTAGAGAAGATTTATTAACCTGGGAAGAAATTGATTTTAAATTGGAAGACTAAATTACTATGGCAGAATAAAATTACTTTAGTTTCACCCCACTTCTATTACTTTTTAAAAATGTATTCATAATCAGTACAAAAGGACATAATTCAGTAACCTAGTACTTGATCCCAGTCCTTGGTACAATGCAGAGACCATTGCAAGCATTCACCAAAACACACTCAGCTAGGCGTTAACTGAAACTCAATAATCTAATTTTTTCTATATGTTTACATAATGCAGATTCATGGCTCTTATTCATTAATAGAAATCTAAAATTTGCCTCAAGAATTTTTCCCCCAAATTATCTCCTAATATTTGTGCCAAATATCCATATTGTAGAAACCTCCTCTGAAATTTTTTAGCCATTTATGTGCTTATACCTTTTGATCATGGACATTTTTATACTTGTATTGTAGATAATATATGCTAGTATATTATATCCACTAGCAGATTAAAAATCCATGAAAACAAGAAACTATATGTTTGCAGTTTCTACAATACTAGGCAGCATGTCAAAGATTTTGCATATATATAGATAGTCGATAAATGTTTTTTTAAAAAAATAAATAAATGGATGAGTGGATAAAACCAACCATTTAGTAATTATTTCTAGAATAAGAGTGTTTCTGAAGAGATTTTAGGCACTCATAAAATGAGTCCTTCTGTGTGTATGTTTTTATGCATGAAAAATTCAAAACATTATTTTTGGGAAAAAAACAATTTTAGCTCATAAAACTTGCCATAAAAATTACTTACATAAAAATTTTATTTGTAAAATAAATATTAATTAAACAACATGTTTATGGACAGGTTTAAAGTCAATATGTAGAAATAATTAAATGTTCCTGTTAATAATGATGCCTTTCCATGAAAGAAAATGTTCTTTATAGTAATAACAATGAGACAAGTTTTTTTCCAAGTCTAATATGCATCTGTCTTAGATTATCTTTAGTTTTTGCTATCACTCTTATACATGATGGGTAAAGTATAAACCATTGATGTAGCAGAATTCTACTATCTACATTGAAGCAAAGAAGGAAGGAAGGAAGGAAAGAAGGAAGGAAAGAAGGAAGGAAGAAAGGAGGGAAGGAAAGAAGGAAAGAAGGAAGGAAGGAAGGAAGGAAGGAAGGAAGGAAATAATAGAGATAGATGATGTAGCTAGCTAAATAGCTAGACAAAGAAAAAGAGAGAAAAAGAAAAAAAAACTTTTCCAGGGTTAGTAACAACATGCCCTAATTTTGACTCCCCATTAGGAGAAAAAGAAATTCTCCCACAAACAAAATGATTCTCCAACTTGTCATCTGCATGCTAATGGAAAATATTCCAATTTTACCGGTGTGTGTTACAGACTGGGTATGACCCAACTCCCTGCTATTTCAGAAATAGTCATTAGAATTTAATATTGCTGTCGGTTGCATTCATAGTCTGAATATTTTAAACATAGGAGGAAATAATTCTGCAAGAGAAAATACTTGAAAATGTTGTATTTAATTAATGCCCAAGGGAAGCCATGGAAAAGAAAAAAAAATTGTAGTTGTCACATACTAATTTTAAACACTGTTTACCAGGTTTATTTACATGTACTGCTCTAGCCTCCCACTCAGTAGTTTGATGATAGCAGAGCAGTTCCATGCAGAAAAGATCCTTGGCTTCTAGAATCCAGTGTGAGAAATGGGATACAAAAGACATATGAAGAAGCTGCATCTTAATGCAGCTAAATTCTCAGGCTTACAGCCGACCCTCAGTTATATGCACCTGCTCATGTATAAGCAGATGTAAAGGAGACTATGTACTTAAATCTGCACATCAGCTATTTATGTTCTTGCAAGACAGTGAGCCATTTGGTTAATATGATATAGTCTATACAGGATTTTTCAGAAATTTTTAGTCAAATCCATTTTAAAGGAGTAGTTTATAAATTTATTTTTCTTTTCTAAGGATGCTACGTTTCTAAAAAGAAAAAAGAAAGAAAAATTATCAGATAATGGTTCCCTCTCTTTCGATCTGACTACGTGACTGAAAGAGGCAAGTCTTCTTTCTGGATTTGGATTGAATGAACATGAACCTCTACTCACTGGAGGCAAAGACCCCTGACATTAGACGAGGGGCCCAGTGCATCAGTATGCCCATGTAAAAAGAAGGAGAAAACAACTACTATGGAAATTGCTGAGCTCAATGCCTTGCACAAGTGTTACCTCATTTAATGCTCATGGTAATTAGATGAGGTAAATTTTATTCCTATTTGTTTATGAACATTATTAAAGAAGCAACTGGCCAGTCAGTATCCTAAATCAAGTCTCTTTACTCCAAGCCTGTGCCGCTTCCACGGGTGACATGTGTCGTGAAGCACAAGGAAGTTTATTGAAAGTAATTATCAATATATTTATTGTTGTTTATATCTCAAGTCTACCAGCCAGTCCACAAATATACAATCAGGGAAATTGTGGTTATGTATTTTCATGGCATACTTCTCCCTCCAGGTCATTCTCTGTTGCAATCTCTGACTTTTGCCTTGTACTTTGCAAATATCCCCAACTCTTCCTAATATTTTACCATATTGGAGAAAAGATGTGGGGGTAAGGAAAAGAAAATCAGATGTACTGAATTGGATAGTATCCCTCAAAATTCATGACCTTCCTGAAATCTTAGAATGTGACCTTATTTGAAAATAGGGTCACGGCAGATATATTAATAACTGGGTAAGATGGTGTCATACTGCATTAGGGCGGCCCTAATCCAGTGTAACTGGTGTCCCAATTGGAAAAGGAGAAGCAGCACAGAGACAGACACAGGGTGAAGTCTGCGCGAAGACAGTGGCAGAAACTGGAGTGATGCCTCTACAAGCCAAAGAACACCAAGGATTGCTGTCAACCACCAGAAGCTAAAAGAGGCAGGAAGCATTTTCCCCCTAAAGTCTTCGGACGGAGCATGGCCCAGCCAACACCTTTATTCCAAACTTCCAGCATCTAGAACTGTCAGACCATAAATTTCTACTGTTTTAAGCCTTTTGCTGTTTGTGGTAATTTGTTTCAACAAGCCTTGAAAACTAATACACGGAGTATCTAGTTTTACGGACTGAAATGCTTACACCAAATGTCCTCCTTTAATCTATCCTATCTTCTCTTAATGCTTATACAAGGATCATATTTTTTCTGCTGTTTCGTAGAGTCTTTGCTATGATTTGAATATGTCCCCTCCAAAATCATGGTGAAACTTTATCCCCACTGTGGTGGTATTAAGAAGTGGAGCCTTGGGGAAGTGATTAAGTAATGAGAGCTCCACCCTCATAAATGGATTAGCGCCTATAAAAGGGCTGGAGGGAACTAGCTCAGGCCCTTTTTGCTCCATGTGAGGACATGACATTCATCCCCTTTCTCCTTTTTCCATCCCTAGACTGTACCATCTACGAGGAACGAACCTTCCCCAGACACCGACCCTGCCAGGTCCTTGGTCTTGGACCTCCCAGCTTCCAGAACTGCGAAGAATAAATTTCTGTCATTATTAAATTACCTAGTTTGTGGCATTTTGTTTTAGTGATACAAGCAGACTAGGATAGCATTTCTCTGTTCTATTTCAAGTCCAAATCTTTTCTCCTTGATGGTTGAATTTCAAACACCTTTGATCTTGTCTTCTCTTTGCCTTGTCTTCCTTCAAACCTCTTAAAGACATTTATTGATCCACAGATAACTTTTAATGGAATCTCAAATAATTTTCCATAATCAGGAGAGTTGAAAGAAAAGTGGTAAGCTGAAAATTCTCTGCAAGTGGGGGCTCATCATTCTAGTAGAATAAGGAATGCGGGTTCAGTGCTGCCTGGCATATCTCTTACCAAGAGCAGTCAAATGAGGAATTTGAACTAGATGATCTCTCAAGACTGATCATTCTGATTCCTTATTCTTCTCTCAGGACTGGCAGCATATAGCAGAGAGAGGCTTATCCTTCGTGTTATTTTATACCACATTCGCTGAAATGATTTGCAACACCAGACAGACCTACGAGTGGGTGTTAAAATTAGACCATATAACAAAGGTTTGACAGTAAATGATTTGGGTTGTCCTGCCTGCCCTTTTTGCCCTTTCCATGGAAACACACAAGGAAAAAGATGAACAAGAGTCACCTGCTATCCTCTGAAGCTTCTTGTCAAGTAGGCTGGCACCATGGGACCTTGCCAGCATGCTTTGCGGCAGCACAAGGACCCCGCTGAGGTGCCATCTGCTCCCTGAGACCTGGAATCCTGACTGGAATTACCTGCCAACGCCAAAGTCAGAGATGGTGCAAGTCTCGCGTTTATAGTGACGATATTTTTTACACAAAAATCAGGACACGGTGTCTGACAGGAGCAGCTATACATATGGGAACAATGAAACAGGACATTTAAATTCAGGACTGTCCTAGAAAATCTGACATATATCCCAGCCTAAAGTTAACTGATCTACTAGAGCCATAGAAATTATGAGAGAAAAGTGAAATTCAGGTTCATTTGTCTAAAAACCAAAAAAATTAAATGGATGATTTGAACAATCTTAAATTCCATCAAGTATTTTAACATTGATCTCAGAGTGCTGAAAATTTTTCATATTATTAATACATTAACATATTATTAATATATTATTACTATATCATATAACATCTTATATAACTATATTTTATATTAAACTTTTATTATATTATAATATTTTTTAAATGAACCTTAAAACTTATTGTTGAAGAGCTGTATATGTGTTAAGGCCAGGTAATTTTCCATATGCTATTAGTATTCAAGTAAGATTCATTATAGTAATAATAACAATAAGGATAGCTGCTGTTAGCAATTGTGTGCATTCTATGTACCAGGCATTGTCAGCTGAGGTCATGTATGTATTAAGCCTTCTACATGTGCTGTCTCATCTAATTCTCACAATAACCCATGATGTGTACATTTTAACTCCACTTTACAAATGAGAACATTTGAGCCCAAGTCACACAGCTAAAAAAATTACAAAGCAGGATTTGAACCCAGTTCTATCTAAATACAAAGAACGTGCCCTTACCACATAGTAAATGGTACCATTGTGGTAAATAAGAAAATAAGGTCATTCAAATATCACTTAAATGAAACTGTTCTCCACCGTTTTCTCCTTGAGAGATAACGTAAAAACAGCAACCACTCCCAGTTTGACTCCCACCTTAAGAAGAACCATCGGAAAGCAAGTAAATGGAAATGAAGGGACTCTCCAGGTCAGCTTGAATCTGCTTTGGTTTATGGGGAGGAAAAGATGTATTTACCTTACTTCATTAAGAGATTATCTGAAACAAACAAAAGGATAAAAGACATTAGCATAACACACATGTAAAGTGATTGGATGTTATTTTTTAGGAAAGAGAATTAAAGAATGAAACAGGTTTGAATCACAGACATTTTCATTTTTAATGATCAGGATTTTACTTACACGACGTCGAATATTCATGAAATGGAAATATTTTACATTGTAGAGTTATTCTATGGATTGGCACATGTATATAAGGTGGAGCTTTTTGTTTTATGAACAAGAAACTGTAACTATGAAAAAGGATTAATTGATTTGTTTTTATTTTTGTGAAAATCTATTCTACTTTATTTATCATTACACAAAATATATCTAACTATATTAGTAACAATATGTGTTGCTTTTTGACAAAGGACAATTTGACTGATTAAAAACCAGGCTGCTGCACTTAAATATCTAGCAGTTACCATGGAAACAATTTTACTTTGACTCAGAGGATATCTCGTTTTAAAGAGAGCAGCCTGTTGTTATGGCAATGAGAACTTGAGCATTTTTCCAAAAAGAATACTAACACAGGAGAGACAATAGTGTTGCCAGTTACGAAGCATATATAAATACAGTGGTGCTCACCTTTGATAGCTTACAGAAATCATAGCTGGTAAAGACAATAGGAACATTCTAGACTTGTCAGGAAAAGCTCATGCCCTATGTTCCTCCTTTGTGTTATTTTTAGCTATAACGAATAATAATAATGCAGATTATGCTTGAAATTTTACTCACTGAAAGCAATGAATTCAAATTGTCATTTCTATAGCAACCATATATGATGTTTTATTAAAACTTCAATATGAACTGTGTGCGAGATACTGAAAGAATAATTTGTCATTTATTTCAAGAGGTGATGGTGATAATGACAGCGATGGCGATAGTCAAGATTTACGGAATGCTTGTTATATGTCAGCAATTGTTCTAAGACATTTTGTTCTATTAACACATTCAAATTCTCATAATATTTCTACAAGGAGGTATTATTAATATCTCCATTTTACAGAAAAGAAAACTAAAGCACAAAGAGATTATTTAATTTGCCCAGAGCCACACAGCAAAGAAATACCATAGCCAGAAACCAAACCTGGTAAGTCCATACTCTTATTTTCTTATGCTAGCATTTTCTAATTAATTAATTAGAAAATACTTAATGTATGTGAGATTTTGAATTATATTAATATTAAATTTCAACAATAATTTAAAATACTAAATTATAATCAATATCTAAACTTTTTCTAAAAGTGAGCATAAATTTCAGACAATAATTGAAAACATAAACTTTAACTTAAATGAACCAAATAAAAATAAAGTGACTTTTCTCAAGAATGACCCTATAATGTTGGTATATTTAATCTTGGAATCAATTAATATTTAAATAATTTGGGATCATTTCTGTAAATATGAAAGCCATATATGGAGAAAAGAAAATCGGATTTCCTTGAGGGATTAATCTAAAAAATTTGTAGATCTGAAATGTGCATGCAAATACAAACATTGCAAATAAAGGATTTACTGTGATTGGACTCTAATTAGAATTGCAAAATATTTTATTTCAGGGGCTTATGACTTTTCTCATCAGAAATTTTCAGCCTTTTAAATCAAAGCCATTACCCTTACTAGTTTATATGTTGCAGATGAATCATGAACTCATCTCATTTTGGTCTGTTAGGCAATGATTACATAAGTATTTCAATAACACAAAATGTTCACTCCATTTTGTTATTGAAAAAAACTTGTGTGATTGAAAAAAGTTGTTTGTCCTGTTTCTTTATTTCCATGTAGGCTGGTAAATTTTTAATAAATGAATAGTTTCTAAAAAGATAGTGGTTTACCTGATAAAGGTTATAGACACCTAAAAAATTGATGGCAATGAATATCATTCTAAATACAGTAATATTAAAAATATTTCCTTTTAAATCAGAAATACGGCAAGAATGCTACTAATATCATTCCTACCAATGTTGCACTGGAGACTCATACAGTAAACTAAGACAAGCAAGAGAGTGGTTAGCAGAAGGTTAGCAACTGTTCCTTTTACATTAACATTCAAAACACTTAATATTGATATTAAGTGATATTAAGATGCTCTTAAATAAAGAAAACTGCAGAACTGCAAACAGTAATTTGCTTGTGGGTTAGCAAAAAACCCTTGCTTTTGCTGCTGGCTTTTCCCACGCTAATGCCCTGGTTAATTTGTCAATGCACATGTCAAAGGCCAGTGCAAACACTACTGCCTTCTTCATGGCCAAAATTCTACACCTCATCCTCCAGTCCAACTTGCAACTCAATTGGCAATTTTTCACACAACTCTTGTCTTCTATTTTCACTCTAGTTTTTTTAATTTTTTTTTTAGTTCAGCACATTACGGGGGTGCAAATGTTTAGTTATGTATATTGCCCTTGCCCCACCCGAGTAAGAGCTTCAAGTGTGTCCATCTCCCAGATGGTGCACACTGCACCCATTAAGTGTGAATATACCCATCCCCGCCTCCCCCTCCCATCTGCCCGACACCCAGTGAATGTTATTACTATATATGCACTTAAGTGTTGATCAGTTAATACCAATTTGATGGTGAGTACATGTGGTGCTTGTCTTTCCATTCTTGCGATACCTCACTTAGTAGAATGGGTTCCAGCTCTACCCAGGATAATACAAGAGGTGCTAGATCACCATTGTTTTTTGTGGCTGAGTATAACTCCATAGGATATACCACATTTTATTAATCCACTCCTGTATTGATGGGTTGTTTCCACATCTTTGCAATTGTGAATTGTGCTGCTATAAACATTCTAGTGCAGACATCTTTTTCATAGAACATCTTTTGTTCTTTTTGGTAGATGCCCAGTAATGGGATTGTTGGATCAAATGGTAGTTCTACTTGTGTCTTTTTGAGGTATCTCCATATTGCTTTCCACAGGGGTTGCACTCTAGTTTTAGCCTCACATTCTCATATGTTCAGATCTGATTCAGTGATAAAATACATCCACCTTTAATCTTGGTGCTTCAAATTGCAAGAGGGAAAAAGGAGTTTACTTCTAAGCATGTCTCGTTTTCATGGAGACTTTATCATTATCAGGAAGTTGGTAATATGGACTTGAACCTCCGGGGCAAAGCTGGAGACATAAATAGACAGAAATCATTCACCAATCTGTGTGTGTGTTAACACTACACAAAGTAGATATAATGTTCTAATGTTATATTCATAATGATTGCCATTTACTGATTATCTCTTAGCACATATATTTCTACATCTAGAAATCAGTTTTCACCTAGAAGGGAACTATCTCCTTTGGAAAGATAATAATAACTGAAGTCTAGGGAGAAAAAATAACCTGCCCAAAGTAACACAATTTGTCAATTTAAGTTTCTCAAAATAGCTTTAAGACATTTTTAGAAAAGAATTCTTCTATTGTGGAAAAAAAAAATGTTTTGCCTAATCAAAGTGGTTGTTACTTTAGAAACAATGTATTCATTTTTCTTTATTTTCCTGCAAGACAATCATAACATTCTATAGCAGTTTCATCATCTTTAATAGATCCTAAGGCTTAGTCTTCCTTGCTTCATAATCTTCTTTATCTCTAAAATCGTATTCCTTTATGTACATCAAATCTTCCCAAGCTTTTTCCAATGCTGTTTCTGAAGGAATCAAGAGCTTTATTCTAATCTTGAATACATTTGCTCTATCTAAATCTCTGTTTCTGCCCTTTCTTTTTTGTTGTTCAACCTCTCCCGGCCCCTGTGTGTGTGTGTGTGTGTGTGTGTGTATTTATTTTACCATCACTGTGAACAATGAAAATGGATAGAAAACACTCTGTACAATCTCTGCCTCCTAATTAAAAATCCTTTGCCCTCCCCTCTTCTCTTCATTGAAAAGGTATGGTCACCATCGTATGTAGGTACACAGATTGATTAACTTTTTAAATCAAGTATATTTGTGTTACAACAACTACTTCCGTATATTGCATCTGATTAAAAAATAATATACAACTGTCTTGGAATATATTTCTGCAATCATTCCATTGGTCATTTTACAAACATTCGTTTAAGCTTATTATGAGATAGGCATTAAGCTGGGCTTTGGGTATACGAGGTGATGACACCAGTCTGTGCTCCTAAGTAGCTTAGAGCCTAAGGAAGTAAAAGTTAAATAGTACTTACAATGCAGTGTATCACGTGCCATTACAGGGATATCCAGAGAGTTCTTAGGGAGCACAAATATGAATCAGTTTGCTCAGGTGAGAAAGGTAAACGAGTCTGTAGATAAGACTCAGGCTGTCTTTTAAAAAAGGTAAGGACTCCTCACAGTAGATGAGAAGATGGGGACTTTGCATGGGGAGGGAACTTCTAGAGCAAAGTTACAGAGGCAGGACACAGCATGTAACATTCGGGAAGCCAGTCATTACCCAGCGTAGCTATGAGACAAGGGTGAAAAATAATACAGAAGAGACAGGATGCGGATTCGGAAGCATATTGTGCACTGTTGGGTCATGATGAAGTAGGAATGTGTGATTTTAGATCAACTTCTCTTTTTAGAAGCTTCTGTTAAAGAAAATGAGAAAGAGGATGGTTAAATAGATAGGCATAGATAGATGGACATATTGGATCAATAGTGTGCATGTGTGTGTCAGAGAGAGAGAGAGAGATGGATTGATAAATTAGGCTTCTACAACTACAAGAGAATGAGATTCAGGTTATAGTGAAAGAGACATTCTACTCTGAAATGAGAACAGTGATGCAAAGGTTTGAAATGGGTGGTAAATATTTCTCTGTAGACTTAACAAAGAATCACTCAGAGTCAGATATTAGATCTCTTCCAATAGCATAAGGGAGTAAAAAACTATAACTATTATATAAGTCTTCGTGTAGCTCATAGTTTGAAGTTTTTAATTCATTCATATTAGATGATTCACACTTTACCATCATCTATTATGACTTATCAAAAAGTAGCAAATTTAATTCTGTACAGGAAACACTTTACTATTTCAGATTCTAACCAGCAGGAGGAGGCAGGGAGTATTCTGCCTTACTCATTACCATATTTCTGTGTACTTGAAACATTGTGATCACTCTGAACATGTTAATGAATGAGTAATCACATTGTTTAAGGGGATAACTTGTTCCCTGTTTCCCATGTTTCCCTTCCATTTAGCATAAGACCACCCGCATCTCTCAGCTCTTTTATTCTCCCCACTGTGGAAACAGTGACTGACTTAATCTTATTAATGAGTTTCAAAGGAAAAACATGGCATGTGATGTCCAACCCATAGTGACCAGCAGAAGTACATTTGATGGTATTAAATTTTTATGGTTCTGGAGTTAAGTAAATAAGGCTTCATTCATGAAGCTTTCTCAGAAATAAAGGAAATATTTTGATCTCCATATGCCAATTCTCTGTCCTATTTCTTATATGATTCAGAACTTGAGTGGGGATGTTGGTATTATTTATCAATCTCTTTCAAAGTCTGCAGTCCATAGAATTCAGCAAAGCAATTAGAAAGCAGCTTGGTTTTGATGGTTTCATAGAAAAATATATATGTATTAGGATCTGTAGGAAAGTCTTCATCAAGTCTGTTCCTTACTTGTTCTCTGACCGTAAAAGTTATTTCACTATATATAATTCAGTTTCCTCATCTGTAACATGAAAATCATCCCTACTTCACTCATTTCACTATTTAACTCCAGAACTATTACAAGGAGCCTTGACTTGTGCCTACTCTCAGTCACTGGGCCAACCTCTTGCTTCCTAGTGGTCACCGTTAACCTGATTACCAACATCAGAATTTAATTTGGGCTGTTTTAGAACTTTATGTTAATAAAGTCATAGAAAAGAGATATTCGCTTTAAAAAACTAAAGTTTTATAAACAATTTTGAATATGATAAAGCACTATACAAATATAAGACATTGTTTTCATTGCGATAACTAGTGTGTGTGCTCCATCCAAGCTGGTATGACATTAGGTAAGACCAACACCCTGATTATATTTGCCCTGATTATGCAATGCTTTCCCAAAAAGTCTTTTTGCCCCCTCTAGGATGATTTTTGTCCTCGAAGTCAGTGGTTCCCAAACTCAACAAAGGGAGAGATTATTATTAAAGGCCAAGGGCTTATCCTTAAAAGTAAAGCATGAGACGAAGATTTGTGTTTAGGCAGTTGATTCAGGAGGAAATCCCAGGCAGCAAGAGTGAGAGAAGGAGGGAAGACCCATGCCAGGGTGCTTTATCAGGGGGACCACTGAAGACCTAGGGGCTGGGTCCCATCTGGAACCTGCTGTGGAACCTGCAGAATGCTCTTGGAACTCACCACCTTGGATCAACAGAAGACATGTTGACCCATATCCTCTCCTTCTTGAGCATTATCTACGGGGAAGTTGGAGGTTAGAGGTTAGAGGTTAGCTCCTCCACACGACCAAAAATGAAAGACCGAGGGTGGGGAGAGCCTTGAGTGAAGACACTGTCAATGCAAAGTGACTCAAATCCCTCACGGAACTGCCTGCCTCGACCAGAGCCAAAATGAGTGGTGAAGCCAAGAGAATGTGAGACAGAGCAGCAGAGGGACTTTATCTGTCCTTTTTATTCTATGGATACCATGGAACCCTTAGAGATTCATTTCAGCCTGTAAACTGGGAAATTTTTGTAAGAGAATATAGAAAATTTTATCCCATAAAACACAGAAACAAAACCACAGGCATTATATCTACAAAAACTAAAGCTGTAAACTAAGCATAAATGCCTGTTTCACCTAATATAGTTACTCATTTTTGTTGACTCAATACCACTTGTTTTGTTTATTGATACTATCTGCTAGCACTTGTGAGCAAATAAAAGATAGACATTTTAAAGTTGGAAAATGTTGAAGAAAATATTATAGTTAAAAAACTATCACTTTTGATTTTTTCCTGCTAATTAAATCACTGTTACTTGATTCGAGTAGCTCTGAGTACATCAGTCTTCTTCAGGCATATAGTTTGAGATATACTAATCCAGTCTTCACTTTGCTGTGAGATTGATTTTTCTAGAATTCTAATTTGTTTTTTGGTTTGTTTATTACAGCATTATTTTATTTTATTTATTTATCTTTTACATTATTTTTTCATTACCTTTTTATTAGTATATACTCATAAGGTACATGTGCGATTTTGCTACACTGTGGTGGAGTCAGGGCCTTCAGTGCATCCATCACTGGGGCAACCGCACTGTTCCCACCAAGCAACCTCCCATCAGCTACCTCCCACCACCCTCCCACTCCTCCGAGTCTCCATTGTCCATCATTCCACACTCTGCTTCCATGTGTGCACATTATTTAGCTCCCACTTGTACGTGAGAACAAGGGGCATTTGTCTTCCTGTGTCTGAGTTATTTCACTTAAGATAATGGCCTCCAGTTCCACCCATGTTGCTGCAAAAGACATGATCTCATTCTTTTTTATGACTGAATTAGAACTTTGATGTGATAATTGACTTTCTTCCTTAAAATCATACATCCTTACCCCCCTTAACTTGCAGTTCCCTAAACATCCTTACCTTGTTCCTGTGGCTTTGCTTTAGTGCACATCGGCACCTTCCTGGAAATGCCCACCATCCCCTCCAACTAAAATCTCCACTCATCGTTCAAACCTCAGCACAAACCTCCCTCTTAATACCCACCTGACCCCTTGAGGTAGGTGTTCCCTCCTGGGATTTCCATGCTTCCTTTGTAAATGCCTCCAATGCAGTGTCTGTCCACATTTGTGGTGGTATAACATCTCTGAATATTAACTGAACTCTAACCCCATCCCCAAGCAGACATACAGGCCTTGGCTGGGAGGTAACCCCATGTAGGCAGCAGCTGGGCCTATTTCTAATCACTGACTCAGGGAAATGATATGAAATATAAAATTTCCAACTTGTATTCTAAAACATGATCTTCCTTTAATCACCTTGAAACTAAAAATTAATTATTAGGGATATGGTGCCATCTCCATAAAGTATGACATTCGCTGTAGCAAAAGCATGACTCTGAAGGTAAAACACAGTTTTGATCATTAATTATTAGAAGAAACTACAAAAGAGTGAAATCTTAAAATTAGCAAGGCTGGGACTATAACTTTGGCAGATGATGTGGGACGAATGAGCACAGGATCACATGCTATCTGTAAACAGGAGGAAGCAGAAGAGTATTTTGCTTTTATAAGCTTCCTGTTAGCTTCTTTTATTCACCCATTGCATACTTATTCTTGATTTTGTCTTTTTAAAGCACCACCATTCGATATTCATTGAGACAACTGGAGGGAAAGAGAGGGAAGAGAGATGAGAAAGAGAAAATAGGAGAGCAATAATAGTTTCGAGGCTTTCTGAGGCATAGAACACTTGAGTATAGTCTCAGCAGGAGTGTCAGCTTGGAAGTGTTAGCTCACTTGGAGGAAAGTCATGACAACCAGTACAAAAGAAAATAAATGTAATTAGAAAAGAAAGCAATAAGCTAAAATGACTTGAAAGCTGAAGATATGTATTTATATTTGATCTGATCAATGCCAAGTGTCCAATAGTTAAGTGTTTTGATACCTGGAATCAATACAGTGACTATTTATCTTGGACTATAGTAAAAATAGAATATCAAAGGTAGAAATCCTGAAAGTAAGGAATAAATTTAAAAAAGAGTTCAGTGATCCAATCATGAGTTAACAGAGGCTTGAACTAAGTAATATTAAAAAGGAGTGTATCATTAAAGGACGAGGACTTTGATGTACAAGAGGCAAATGGATTTGGGAAATCTCAGGAAGAATGGTGTCATAACTACATCAATCAAGCCAAGAGAGAGAGCCTGGACTGAAACCCTGAGATATTTTCTGTTGTGATGCTGAATTGCGGAGCTTTCATTCTGAGACGATGTGGGCACAGAGAAAGATGATGGTCCGTATTGATGATGGGGTGGTGCATGGGAACAAATAAATGAATTTAATTCATAGCCTCATTCTTTATAGGAATTTTGTAATCTTTTATTTTTCCAAGGATAATTATTTTCACTTGGGGAAGATGTATGTTTTCAAAATATATGTTCTATTATCAGACAGCACTCAAACATAGTTAGCCAAACTCTGGAAATATTAAAAATGGTAGACAAGCAACAAACAGTGACTTATTCCTGGGTAGTTAAATGTCCCTGACTATCACAGAAAGTTCCATCACTACTGCCATGCTGATGCAATGTGAATCAAGCTGTGTTAATGAGGGCATTTGATTTAACAGAAAATTAGTTCTTTTTTTTCTGCGTGTGACGTCCAAGACTGTCTGAAGAGCGCGGTTCAAACAGTGTCAGCCACATTTCTATTCTGTCTTGTATTTGTGGGATGTCAGCATATGGCATAGCATTTGGATACTGGGCTTTGCAATGGGTGGTAGTAGACAGGCTGAAACCTGCAGTGTTTTTAAATGTCAGGTTGAAAAGATTCTTTTTCCAAAAACCCTAAGGGAGTTATTATTACCTTGACAGATAATATGTGACTATCAGGCTACATTCTTCAGACAACTTTGCTCGCCAACCCCAATCTATGAAATATTGAGTTAGGAATGTGGGAGGTGTGTTAAAATGGAAAACTACTCAGTACTTCACCAAGCTTCAGCTTCCACCGCTGCTAAATCGTAGCAGCTCAGAGAGCCACTGGCATGGTTCATTGGGTCACGAGGGAGTTGAACTGCTTAATTGTTGGGTTTTCTTCTGATTAGGATGAATCGAACGAAGTTAGCAAAAAAGCAAACAATCCTAAGACCCTGAAACACGTTCATGTATCTGATAGTATGACTCTGAGTTTAGTACAGAACCACTATAGAGATGGCAGATATTCTTTTTCTGTCTACAATTTCTCTCATATTCTTGCCTATAATCTGAGAAAACCTAGCTCAGGGTCACCGAGCATAACAGACACTCAACAAACCACAGACTGCTCCTTCTCAGCAGTCTTGAATGTTTGCCGCAAGAATAACCCTGGCTTACAAATCTTCCTCATGCTGTGCAGCTGACAAGCTAAAGGATCTTGTAAATATCTGACCTCGATCCCCTGCCTCTAATGCATGGGGAACTTTGCCCAGTGCCTCTATGGACAGCTGCAGGCTAAGCTTTTCCCTCCAGAAGCATTTATGGATTAGTCACCACAGTAAACTCGACTTAATTCTTTTCTTTCTAAATAACTCTACCAATTTATCCTTCACAGAACATCATCTCAAGCATTTACAGAAGCCCCTTCTGACGACAGATCAATATCAGGCTTTTTGTGCAGAACCATCAGTAAACAAAGCACAGGAACAGCGTCCTCTTTCGAGCCTGTCTCAAACGTCCTTATTAAAGCAGCCATCAGGGTAAAGCGGGAAAGGTCTCGCACGGCTCCGTCACAGTGCCACTGTGAGGGGAGAGACTCCTTCTGAGCAATGCTTGACAAATGGAAAAGGAAATTCCTGTTCTCTCTTCTCCTAGCTATGATATTTATAAATGCTCACACATGACAAAATGAACTTTGTGTTATGAATTTGGTTTTCAAATCTCTCTACAGAGTACTTGGTTTAAAAACGAAGCATGACCCATCAGTAGATGAGTCACTCTAGAATACTGAGATCTAGTTACTTGTGGAAAAGTTCACATTATGAAAAAGAGAGCTGGATTTGAACTTTATAAAAGGGTAACATGGAGGAAAATCTATTTACAAAAGTTTTACTTATACAACATAGAGTAAATGTGCCTGAGTGGTCCAGTAATGGTGACGACCATTAAAACAAAGTAGACGACTTCCAGTTTGGGCTTTTTGTCTTTTCTTCCCAGCAGTGATGATTGGCTTGTGCTGATTCACTCATACTGGCTCACTCAACCTCTGAACTCATGAAGGATCCCTATTTTAACTGGATATGGTTGGCTTTGGTTGTATATGCCGCATAAACTTGGGCAGTTTGTCCACAACACAAGGCCACCAGGCTACTGAGAGGAGACTAAAATCCAACTTATGATTTGCTTTTTCTGAAACATAAAATGATGCTACATAGGTTAGCAGCTGCCCTAAATCTAAAGTAAGGTTAACAAATTTAAATGCTACGGGGTCCCAGGCAGGTTAACAGAATCAAGAGGTGCGGGCTGGGTGAGGACGGTGATGTCACCGAAAGCCAACAGAAGGGAGCGGCATCTTAGCCACAATAAGCATCTAAAACTATGGTCCCAACGAACACTGAAGGTCAGATCTGACCTGCGGGTCACTGACTGGCAAACTCTGAGCTGGAGTTAGAGATACAATTGGGCGTACAGTTTCTAAGAGTGGAGCTATAAAACTCACACAGGGGCGGAACTCACACCCTCGCTCGCGTCTAAGGTCACAGTGCTCTAAATAACTCTCAACTCGGCATATTTTACGGCATTCAAATCAATCTTCAAAATAGGAAATACATTTATGGCTCATTGGCTTATCTCCCCGGAGTCCTAAAGGTAAAAACAAATTAAAAGTGTCTCCTTTCATCTAGCACATTTTACAAATTTGAGGGAAGCTATGGTTATTTTGACAAAATGCCAGAACTAACTCACTCTGGAATAATTTGTAACTGGCTCAAAAGACGAACTAGGCTCAGAAAGAAGACATCTTTACCTCGGAGCTAGAGAATTCCTGAGCCTGGCATGTTTAAAAAGGAGATATAAAATTTTGATGTAAGACCTTTTTTTTAATCTTGAAAAGTGTCATTTTTCAATAAGCATTAAAGTTTATTAAAAAAATGGAAAAATCCATAAGCCCATAATTTTACAGATTTACTAAATGTTAAAATGGTTTTTTATCAAATGGTTTGCTGATAATTATTTATTAAAGAAGTTATTTTTCTTCTCTAGAATTGAAAGAAATATTTCTAAACAAGCAAACAAAAACATAAAGGAGAAATAATAAGGATATCCGTATCCTCAATTTCTGACTTTTAATTTCCCCCAAAAAAACTATTGATACAACAATAAAATTATTGAGTTGCTATAGTACAATGGAGTATAATATGTGAATTCACAAAGATAACTATGCCTCGCCAGTAGCAATCAGATAATGAAATTAAAACATGATGGATTCTTACCTTCATTTTGCTATATCTATTTTTACATTAAAAGCATATAAAATTTTAAATTTCCACATAGCTGTACTATGTAATCTTGACTAAGGATTGGCAAAGCCAATAATGGGCATAAACTCAAATTAAAATCAATACTTCCTTATTTGTCTTCCTACAAGACTTCTGTATTTACATGGCAATCTTTTTAACAGTGTAGTCTAAATGATTATGCATGACATTAGCAAATTGTCTACTCAACAGTGAATCAGTGCTTGAGGTAAGGAACACTGGAATGAGAACTAGTTCTGGAAAGTTTTCCTTCCTTCCCTCCCTGTCTTCCTTCCTTCCTTCCTCCCTCCCTCCCTCCCTTCCTTCCTTCCTTTTCTTCCTTCCCTCCTCTTCTTTTCCTTTTTTCTTCCTTCCTTCCCTCCCTCCTTCCATGAGATGTGTTCCTAGAAGTTGATTTATTAGAGCTCTATAAGGAAAATCCTGCTGATCTGTGTACAGTAATTAAGACTCTTGCTCCTTCACACACAGAGCAGACTCGGCACAATAGGTATACACACTCATAACCAAGAGCAAACAATCAAATAAAAATGCAGTTAGTGCTTGAAAATTTAGCAAGAGACATTTCCCACTCCAGACCTAGTAGCCTCAGTTTCATTGTCTACAGTGCTTTTGACCTTTTGTGAAGATCACTATATACTCTAATTTCCGTCTCTCTGTAGCACTCAGCAGCTTATATTATTAAATATTTCGGATGAATTCTGTAATATTGAGGTCATTTTCATCTACTGCAAAATGACTATTTCTCCCAGAAACCCCCAGTAATGAAGAATAAATTTACTACAACCTTAAACCCTTTATGTTCACAGAGATTTCTAAATAAATATTTGTATATTTCTTAATTTGATAGTAATGACAATAGTGGTGGGCAAGTGGTTATAAAAATGGCATTTGCGCAAAATCATTTTCACTATAGTAAACTATGGATAAAAACTTATTACTGTTTCTCATTTTGGAATACGAAGCCTCATGTGCAACTAGGGTGAAATTGGAATGTTTTGTTAATGTGCAATAAAAAATAAAAATGCCGCATATTCTACTAATGGGAAAGACAATCATATCTCCCTAAATGATAATGCATTGCTGATTGTTTCACGTGGCTATAGCCACTCCAACTTATTTCCAGTGGATATAATATAAATAAATCTGTCATCTTATTGCTATCAAGTCATAGTATAAAGAGCTATCATTAAAAGTGCAATTTCAAATTTCATAGTAGGAAAGGAATAAGAGAAAAAAGAGAAAAACTAAAGTGAGAAGTGAGAATCTGGAAATGAAAGGAAAAAACAAAAAGGAAGTTGTTTTCACCCAAGCATTGAATGCTTGACAGCTGGACAGGAACCAAAGGTACAAAAACAGAAATGTGGCCCTGGCCAATAGGAAGAACATAGTGACTACAATATCTAAGGACAACCTGCAGGCATTAAAATCCAACACATGGAAGTTATAGTGTCTCCTCAGACTGGGTATGACAAAGGCAACTCCATGCACAAGAGATTTGGAGAAATCTAAGCAGAGATCTTTTCTACCAGCAGTCTGGCTGGGACTCTGTAGCAGGACCCTGGTCCCTGGAAAGGGGAACGGAAGGCAAGCTGTCTACCAAGGGACATTCAAGCACCAGGCAGATTACCAAAGTGGGGATTCAGTTTCCATACGGATACATGAGAACAGGAATAGGTTTGAGAGAGTTCTATTATTGAAATTGAGTTACTTATGTGGTAGTATTGTGTGCATTTAGCTCAACATCCTCCCAAAACATTATTAAATTTATAATACTGAAATAGGGACAATTATTTAAATCCATAAAGACAACAGAATAGAAGGGGGGACAATAGTAGCTGACGGATACCAGTAAAATTTGGAAAGCCTAAATAAAAGAGTATAATAAACATTTATCTAGCATCTATTATCTCCTGGGCACTTTTATAAGTGCTTTAATTGTTGTAATAGCCCCATGAGAGAGGCAATATTATTATCCACAATTGACAGGTGAGGAAGGCACTGAAAGGTTGAAGAATTTACCCAAGATCATAGATTTAATAAATGGTAGTTAAGATTTGAACCAAAACAGCTTATTCCTGGAGCCCAGGTACATAAACACTATTTGCTATGTTGTGTGAGTGGTAAATGACTTAGCAGAATGCAGAAATTCTCACCTATGTGTCCATCTGGGGAGAAAACAATAAGAATTAATTAATCCTGTTTCAGCCACAGAATCCAGGAAAGACTCAGGAATTGGAGATGTATACTTTTGAAGCGAGTGGGATGAGAGTGTGTGGGAGGGCAGGGAAGCTGAAAGCAGAGGATTGATAAAGTCCACTGTCCTCTCTGTACATGAAGTGATTAATTCTGCAGACCTAGAGGCACAGCTCAAAGGTAGCTGATGTGCTGTACCAAAAACCGGGAATTAAGCAAAGTCTATGAACTGAATGATGAAATTTCCAGCCTCCTCAACACAGCTTGCAAAATGCAGCAACCAGGCAGGAGATTTAAATGGAGAGACCAAGAGAAAAACAGATATTCACACTTGGAAGTGGGATGCTCATTAATATACCTTAATGGTTAAGACCCACTCATGCACCCAAAGCTTCCATTTACTTTGTAATATGAATGAACAAAAAATAAAGAACAGAGAAGGCTTTACAACATTAAAGATAGAAACCAAAAAGGGGGAGGGAGGAATAATTTCATAGGAAAGAGAAACAATGTGGGAGTACAAGAAATTTTCAGAAAACCTGTTAACTACCATTCTCTGAAACACTGGGGAAACTATTGTGCTCACCACAGAACCTAAGCATGGATTGGATTTTTAAGCAAGAAATGGCTCAGCTGGGACGAGAGGAAGGCTGGGGAGAAGGGAAATGGGGAGGCCTTGATGAGAAGTGTCTGCAGAAAAGGGTAAAGGGCCACTAATGACAGTCAGAGGTGAAAGGCAGTAGCACCCGTGATGGGAGACGCTCCACTCCAAAGTCTACCATATTTTGTGAGAATATATTTATTCATATTATTTGCCAAAAAAAGAAGTCAAATGCTATATGTATTTTTCCTGATGCTATTTTTGCAAGGAAAAGAGAAGGGAAGGTGCTCTTTATCACTTGAGAAACAGAAATGTTATGCGTAGAGATGAGGATAGAAATCTTAATTCTAGCAGCATGTCTTAATAGAAGGAGCTCAGACTAGGAAGAGAGATATGACAGGGCTCACGTCACGTAGGCATGTTGCTTTCACTCTCTGAATTTTTTTCCTCATTGGTAAAATGAGGGAGGAGGTCATGCACCACATGGAGTAGCTGATATGAAATAGTCAGAAAATGTAAAATGCTTTTCATATTCTAGATACCGATATCTGCCCAGAAAGTATCCAGCCATTGTTAATATAACTAGAATAATTAGTGTAACATCAATGTAATCTGGCAACCAAGGAGAGGGGGCTGGGATGCTCATGAGTGAACATAACGCCTTCACTGTACTAGTCAGTGGGGCGCTAGACGCCATTGAGCGAGCATGTGTGGCCGTCACATTCAAAATGACTGAGCTGCTAGAGCAACCAATCTGCATCGAATTTTGCATTAAGCTTGAACATTCCTCCGCAGAAACTATTTGCCTGATTCAGAAAGCTTTTGGGGACAATGCAATGAGTGCAGCACAAATAAAGTGTGGCACAAATGCTTCAAAGACGGTCGAGAGTCTGTCGAATGTGATCCACATTCTGCAAGGCCTGCAACAAGCAGAAGACCTGAAAATGCTGAACATGTATGGGTTAGGTTAGGAGATGCTGGGAGAACTGTGTGAGGTCCCAAAGTGCCTACTTCAAAGGGGACTGAGGCATCATTGTCCTGTATACAATGTTTCTTGTATCTTTATCTTCTTCAATAAATGTCTCTATTTTTCATATTACATGCCTGGATACTTTCCAGACAGACCTTGTATAAAAAAGGTTGACCATGTGTGGTGGTTCTGCCTATAGTTCCAGCACTTTGGAAGGCTAAGGTGGGAAGATCAGTTGAGCCCAGGAGTTCAAGACCATCCTGGGCAACATAATGAGACCGGTCTCTATAAAAAAATTAAAAAATTAGCCAGACATGGTGGTGGGTGCCCATAGTCTCAGTTTTTTGGGAAATTGAGGCAGGAGGATCACTTGAGCCTAGGAATTCAAGGCTACAGTGAGCTACAATTACACCACTGCATTCCAGCCTGGATGACAGAAAGAGATCCTGTCTCCAAAAAGGAAGGAAGGAAAAAAGGAAGGAAAGAAAGGAAGGAAGGAGGAAAGAAAGAAAAGTTCTCTCTCTTCCTCAAATACTCCATGTGGCAACAAAACAAAACCATGACAAATTGCTATTTCCTTGTTCATTCATTAATGCGCTCATTAATTCAGCATATATTGTCATTACTGTCACCAAATGCCAGTTACTTTTCTAGGTACCAAGAACGTTGCAATGACTGGAACACTCAGAAATCTCAGCTTTTGTAGAGTTTGCTTTCTTCTGGAGAAAAGAATTAATCAACCAATTAATCGATAAGCAAGACATGTAATATGACAGACCCTGATAGGTGCATTAGAGTAAAACAAAATAGAAAGCAGAGAGAGGAAGGACAAGGTGGAAAGGTTACAATTTTCAATAAGATGGTGAGGGAAAGCTTCACAGAGAGGGTGATACTTTAGCAAAAGATTGAAGAAGAAGGAGAGAAGCACATAAACATCTTAGGAAAGGAATTTTCAGGCAGAAGGACAAGTACATGCAAATGCCCTGAGGTGTGGTCTTGTCTAGCTGGTTAAAGGAAGCAGTCAATGAAGCAAGAGGAGAATGAACCAAGGTGAATAGTAATAGGTAAAGTCAGAAGTAAAGGGGGGAGGGATTGACCTGTAGGCTTCATAGAGGATTGTAAGAACATTGGCTTCTATGAGAAAGAATGTCAAAGGAGGGTTTTGAGCAAAGGAGTCAACCTTCTGGGTTATTTGTTACAAGAATCACTACCCAAAACACCTCACTGAGAGACTATTTGGGTCCATGGGTGAAGCAGGGAAACCAGTTAGAAGTTTAGTGCAATACTCCAGATCAGAAATGATGGTGGCCTGGCAGTGTCAGAGGTGATGAGGAGTGGCTGGACTGTGGACGTATGTTAAAGGTAGAGACAACAGACAGGACTTGCAGACATCAGATGAGGAAGAAGACAAAGAAAGGAGTCAAAGATAACACCAAAGTTTTTGGCTTGAGCAACTGGAAAAATAAAGTTACTGTCAACTGAGATGAGACAGACTGTGATCAGAACAGGTTCAGAAAGGGAGGTGAAATCAGGAGTCATGTTTTGGACACGGTAAGTTGGAGTTGCCAGTTAGAAACCCAAGCAGAGATATTAAGCAGGCAGCTGGATATATGGGTCTGGAGTTCAGGAGAGAGGACCAGCCTAGAGATATAAATTTGGAGCTGTCAGTACATACATAGAATTTATAGCCTGAGACAAAATGAGATCACTAAGGGAATGAATGTAGAGTGAGCCCTGGGCACCACAATTCACAATTAAATAAATCAATGAGATAAAATCAAGTAAGACAAAATTAGGGAGCTTTCATCCTATGAATAAGGAGAGAAAACCTAGAAAAGTGCCAGGACAAGTTATTTGCCCGTGTTGAATGAGCAATTTATGTTATTGAATAGGTAAACACAACGAGTCTGCAGAGGGAAAAACAGAGATGTGCAAAATCAGGTTGAGACAGAGAGATGCAATTTTCCTGACAATTTTCCAATTCCTATGTGACCCAGCTGTATTTTATATCCTACATTTTTATGTTTCACGTGTATCCTTTCAGTTAAATCCCTTATTATCTGAGTTAGTTCGAATGGCCTTCTACTCCTTATAAACAAATTACCCCTGACAACAAATTACTTTGCCTGTTCTACCCACATATCATTCTAGCTCAAATTGTTCTGTCTGCAGCTTCTATAAAGATAAGTCTAAAACCACACAGTCTCATTTTGTGCCCAGGCTATAGTTGGACATCTGACCCAAGGGAAATCATGGACAAGTTAAATCAAACATTCTGTCTTTGGAAAATTTAAATTAAGGTCACAAAAATGCAAATTAAGGGTCACAGTTCCTGTGACCTATAAACTCACATGAAGGTATGGGAGGAATAAATCAAATTACGCAGCTGCAAATTATGGGACACAGAGAAGTCCTTCATGAGCAGAGAAATTGGGTGAGCACAGAGAAGTTAGAAAGGTGGCACAGATGCAGAGAGAAAGACAGGAATAAGACTTCAGGACTTCTTGGTCCACAGCGAGGCAAAGGAATAATCAGGCTTGCGCTCAGCCTCAGCCTCAGCCTCAGAGGGCTGACTGCTCTTGTGTTTTGTCCTTGGTTATTTATAATCTTTTTTCATTCTTTCAACAAATCTTTGGAAAGGTTGCTGTTGCTCTCAATTACAGCCCTGACTAGCTGAGGAAGACTACAGACGTTTCATGAGCTTGCACTTGAAGGATGGATTTTGCTTAAGGCATTAATTTTTTGCTTTTGGAAACATAGGAGAGTGGCTAGCAATAACCATTAAAGTTATCATCTACTGAGTACCTGCAATGTGTTCCAAGTGTTTACAAGCCCTCTCTCGTTTAATTCTTACCACATCCCTGTGGAAGAGGTATTATCACTTTCATTTTACTGATGAGAACTAGAGTGATTTAATGAATCCCTGAGTCATACAGCCAATAAGCAGTGTGGCCCAGGAGTCACCTCTGGTCTGTCATAGCCCAAAGTTCTCTTAAACTTTCTGCTATAATGTTTCCAGGTTGGAGGAGCAACATCAACAGCGATTGAAATCAGGCTTGTGGGATGACCACCGAGAGAGCTGGCCTAGTCAGAACAGTGGTTATCTGTCTGCTGGGAAGCAGAGGACAAATTGCCAGAAAAATGCCTGAAAAATGCTAAGAGAATGGACGTGTGCTTGCACCACAGAAATCATAACTCTGTGAGGTAATACATACACTCATTAGCTAGATTTAACCATTCTACAACGTGTATGTACTTCAGAACATCATGTTGTACACAATAAATGCACACAATTTTATCTGTAAGTTTAAAAAACTAAATTTGAATAAATAAAACAATTGAAAAAAATGGGAAAAAAAATATGCCAACCTCATTCATACTATAGAGTGCCACGAAAGCTGAGTTGATGGGTTTTCATTTCCTATTGCATGCTATTTTGCATAGCTATTTTAAGTTATTAAGTACGAAGATAATTGGCACTGCTAAAGCAAAATTTTAAAATCCTAGATTGGCTGCAATAAACATAATGTCTTATCAGAAAAGGGACTAGAAGCCTCTGAGGCCATGTTTATGTCTCCACCCTTGACTTTGCCCCTAAATTAATTGAATTAGAATTAATTAATTATAACTGAATTGAATTAGAATTAATTGAACTTGGCATTACCATTTAAACAGTCTAACGACTATCTCAAATATAAAATAACCGAAAGTGTTAGTTTTCTGGACAAACACACACCCACCTTCTATCCTGTCTTCCCATTCTCAGTGTTTCCATTGTTCACCCAGGTTCTTAATCCCCAAACCTAGGAATTATGCTCAATTCTTTCTTTTTCTTTTTATGTTCCTTACCCAGGCCAAAAAAAACAAAAAAAACCAAAATGTCCTGCCTGCTCTACCTCCAAATAATTTAGACTTTCAAGCTTTCTCTCTCTATATCAACATGCTAGTCCGAGCCAAATGTCCCCTCTACTACACCACTGCACAAGCTCCTATGGTGAATATTTGTCACTTTATTAGATGTCTAGCGTATGAACCTTTTCTTACATTTAAAGAACGTACCACGCAAAACGTGCTTCCTGCCATAGTTGCTGAAATTATGTGACACGCATTTCTGCAGCTTTTGTTCTTGCAGAACTTCAGCAAACCAGAGACAACTGTCCAAGACCTTGAGTCCAAAGCCAGTGACCCACAGAAGTAGAGAGACCAGAATATCAGTGGGGGGGAGTCAACTCCCAGAGTCTGGGTACCGCAGGGCCTCCGGGTGTTCAAACTGAGGCTGCAGCCCTATCAACCAGCTGGGCGATGAGATTCTAGTTGTGTTTCTGCTTGTTTCTCTAACCTTCCTGGTGATTCTCTGGGTTAATCAATATATTGATCAAAAATTTTAAAAAACCATTTTCTGCTTAAACCAAGCAAAGGTGTTTTATTTCTGTTTGCATTTAGCAACTCATTGAATAAAGCTCCCTTATTGTGTTCATCCTTCACAAAGAAGCCCTAGTGACTGATTTGATCTTGTCACTCACTGGCTTAAACCAACCAATGGAATCCCAGCATATCTAGAGTCAGGGAGAGCTCCTTAAATGAA